>JALMQS010000788.1:382110-598743 GCA_024734495.1 Forficula auricularia
AAATAACTATATAACTCCCTTTCAGGTGCATATAGATTAAAATACTCAAATAAGTTTTTTTGTATTTTAATGCTTCACTTTTCTAATCTAAAATCCTATTGGTATCTTTTCTGGTTTGACAGATTTTGAAAATCATTTGGGGCTTTTTCCCTCCCTATAGGTTTCAAAAAAAATTTCTTCTTAGCACTCCTCTTAATCGTAAATAGAGAATATTAACACTCCAAATTTCATCTTCTAGGTCTAGCGGCTTGAGCTGTGCGTGGGTCAGTGAGTGAATATGTCACTTTCTCTTTTTATATAATATATAAAGATACTAATACATATCTTGTATATATTCTATAGCTAAATAAAAGAAGGTATCAAAAAAAGTAGTTTTAATAAAAATAAAAAATATTGAGGTAATTTTTGGAGACGGACTGATGAGTGAAATTGAGTGGATATTGATGAGGCAGTCCAAAAAAATAAGATAATTTATATTATCTTTTTATTCATATACCGACGTTTCGGAGACTATTCCCTCCTTCTTCAGGGTTTTGACAAGTCAGTGAAGGAAATCCAATGCAACATTCCCCTCTGTCTCCTCTTTCAGTGGCAGTAATAATAGGTAATATATTGTATTTCATTCTCACAAGACTAAATTATAATTCTGCTGAGAATGAAATACAATATATTATAATTGAATTGAGTGGAGGGCAACCCAGGGGTGGTGAGGAAAGAGGGAATTAACACATATCATTATTATTTGATAATAAGGTGTAATTTGTTGGATTCCTTCCTCCTTTCCTTTCAAATCGACATTTCGGAGGATTTCCCCCTCCTTCTTCAGGGTCTATAAACCAATATTAAAAAATTATAATAACGGGGTTGTTCATCATTCATTTCAACAATAAAATAATACAATTATAAATACAATGTAAACAGCCAGATTATCAATAGAAAAAAATATGTAATTCACTCACATCAAAGGGTCAATGAATGAAACAAATAAAATGTTTCTTTCTTCTCTCCACAGGCAGTGTTCAAAACATTCTTCTTTTTATCAAAGTCATAGAAAAACAATTTTTTTCCTCCTTTTCTTAATTAGATAGATAAATAGCTTTGGAATCTAACATATATTAAGAAAAGAAGGAAAAAAATGTTTTTCTATTACTTTGACAAAAAAGAAGAGAGTTTTGAACACTACTGTGGAGAGAGGAAAGAAACATTTTATTTGTTTCGTTCAGTGACCCTTTGAAGTGAGTGAATTACATATTTTTTTCTATTGATAGTCTGGCTGTTTACATTGTATTTATAATTGCATTATTTTATTGTTGAAATGAATGATGACCAGCCCCGTTCTTATAATTTTTTAATATTGGTTTATAGATCTGTGAAGAAGGAGGGAAAAATCCTCCGAAATGTCGGTTTGAAAGGAGGGGAGGAGGGATTCCAATAAATTACACCTTATTTGATATGTGTTAATTTTTTCTTTCCTCACTACCTCTGGGCTGCCTTCTATTACATTCAATTAAAATTTCTACCAGTCAGTCTCTCTCCAGAGAAAATTTCGTTGCAAAAAAACAATATATTATTGTTACTGCCACTGAGAGAGGGAGACAGAGGGGAGTGTCCCAGTGGATTTCCTTCACTGACTTTTCAAGGCCCTGAAGAGGGAGTGAATAGCCTCCGAAACGTCGGTTTATGAATGGAAAGATAATATAAATTATCTTATTCTTTTTTTTGTACTGCCTCATCAATATTCACTCAATAAAAATATTTTTTGATTTACTTCGAAAAATTTTGAAATTTCGATATAGTAATAGAGATTGTTCGATAACTGTTAATTCTAATACATATTAAAATATCTATATAATACAATAGATGTTTACGAATAAAATTATTATTTTGGCTTTCGTTATATATTATATTTGTTTAATTGGGGGTTCTTAGACTGTTTTCTCCTAAAAATTACAACAAGCTTTGTCCTCGGACTTTTTATACAAATTTAGAAATTTTTACTTTACCCTATATTCGTATCCTAAATCAGTATAAATTTTAAGCTAGTAGAGGTAGGTGCTTACTTTTTATTAGGTATATTCCGTCAATTTATTCTTTGCATGCTAGTAAATTGAATTTTTCATTATTTTCACCCCTAACCTTGTTAACTTTTCAAACTCAAACTTCACTATTGATTATTAATAGTTAAAATTGAATCTGAGAAACGTTATAAATAAGATATGTATTTTATTATAAATAATAACAATTCTTACATTTTTATTTATTAATTTTTGTATACCAGTAGATTTTTGTCGAAGATGCAATTAGTATTCTTACTACGTAACTTTATATATCACCATTTGTAAAACCTATTCTCTGATTAAATCAGTTGAAATATTGATTCAGCCATTAAGTAGGATTATTTAGCATTATCTTTCAAAAATCATATTTTTTTATATCATAATTATTAAAGTAGAAAAAACTAGAGTTGATTATTTTTATTTATTTCTAAAAATAATCCGATGCTAAAAATCTACCTATTGGATTTCAAATATAAATATAATTGGAAATACGCAAATAAAATAAAGTGAATGGCCTTAAATAGTTTTTTCCTGTTTTCGATCGATTATCTCGTTCATGGATTGTGAAACCTTGGAAATTGGAAGTACTCGCTTAGTACAATCGAAACAGTTTCTCAATGGCCATACTTCTTAAATGTTGTTGACACTAGTGGCTTTGACCAATTATACAAAATGAGAGTTTCTCTGGAAACGTGTGAATATTTAAAATCATCTCTCCTTATATGAAATACATACATTTCGTATTGAAGGAGACAATAAAAGAGTGTGTCTTCTGCTGGAATTATAAATTTTATTTATTTATAACGAGACTACAGTTATTATTGTCTCCTTCAATATATAAAAATTCTGCTACTCAAAACTTTCAATTTACATACATTTCGATAACAGAACGAACTTTCTACAACTTTTCGTCTTTTCTCATGCCTATTATGTGTATCAGAATTCATTCTAATGAACAGAAAAAAATCATGTTTGAAAAAGATTTTTCTTCCTGTTTTAGACATTTTAAGGTAGTTGTTTCGCGAAAATACTAGCAAAAAGTTAATGCTAGAGTATATAGAACAGACAATAAGGATTCATAGTTCATAAGCCCAAAACTTTTTGCTGTTTATGTACCGATTCTAGCCAATCCCGTGCTCGTTTGACAAATTTGCCACCATCGTAAGAGATTGAATATTTTTATATTAAAATGACAGATTAAATACATTTTAAATTTCTATAAAAATCGTTTTGTTATTTTTTAACAAATGTAATCAACGCCTACGTTACACTTTATGAAAATTATAATTTTGAAAAAATCTTGCGCATGCATCATTCGCTGGTTAAATAAATGCGCTGTTGCCAAAATGTTTTTAGTGAGAATTTTTTTATACATTTTTCATTATTTATTCCTTATTATCTCAGAAACTGTGTTGTAGCTATGAATCAAAATTTTCTTAAAATATGTATTGGTTATTGTTTAATGTTGGTTTAGTTTTTTATAAAAATGGAAAGAAGGGTTTCTTAATTATAATTAAATATGTAGGTAAATTTTCCGATGTCCCGTATAGTGCAATGCTAAAGAGCCCGAAAAACTCGATTTATGTAATTAAATATCTCCAGAACTGTATTGTTCATAAATTTCGTTTTGCCACCAATCGATGCAGAAGTATTTAAAGAATAATATATCTAAATTTCAGAAAAATCTTAAGAAAACGCATTTGGCGGAACTACCTTAATGAGAAAAAAATGAGTGAATTCAATTCTAGGGCCCCTCGAAGGTAAAGCCTTCCAGGAATTCCGAATAAAAATAGAATTTAATCTTAAATACTAACTAAGATAAAAATTATTTGATTTATTAAAAATTGTATTAATGATCAAAATCTTCCAATTAATATTTAGAGCCTAAGGATGCAAACTGCAATACAGGTCGTTCATTACGAATGCATATTTAACCACACGCAGGCGGCGCTGAGTCTCCTAATTTGTTTATGTCTACCATACAGGATAGACTGAATTAATTAACCACTTAGGCAATCCTTTGGACATTATTAGATACTAAATTATTTAATTATTAACGTCTTTGTACACAAATATCTATCTAACAAGTATATGAATTCATTAATAGTAGCGATTTTCCCTTATAAGAATAAAAGAGATTCCAATTTTTTTTTACACATTAACATCGGTGGCGTGTTGTCCATGGATGCTGCGGATGCGGCGAATTTCTAACATTTAAAGTATTTTCATAAATATATAAGGTCTACTTCAAAATTTTAGAAGGACCTTTAAAGTTATTTCAATTTGAGAACGAAGAAAAAGTTTTATTTTTATTACAGACAAAAGGATCAGCCGGGGCTCGAACCTGGATATCTTTGCATGTGTACTGCAATGCTTTGTCATAAGAAAAATAAAACTTTTCTTCGTTCCTTCAGTTAAATTTGTTATTAATTGTCTTTACACGGCCTCGTTGTGGTCGCGCCCCGGGTGAAGAGAAAATTATTTTCGATCTTTGGGGTCTGCGATCGATTGGGAGGCGCTGGAATATTTAATTGTTTAATTAATGAATCAAGGCTTAGGCTGCGAAAAATGAACGAGGAGAGGATTAAAAAGAAATTCCATAATTCATATCGACAAAAGGTATTAGTTTGGGTTCAGGGATCAGTAGCTTAGTGGATATAGGAGTTAAAACTCTTATGACAAAGCATTGCAGTACACATGCAAAGATCCCGGGTTCGAGCCCCGGCTGATCCTTTTGTCTGTAATAAAAATAAAACTTTTCTTCGTTCCCTAAATTTAAATTTGTTATTAATTGTCTTTACACGGCCTCGTTGTGGTCGCGCCCCGGGTGAAGAGAAAATTATTTTCGATCTTTGGGGTCTGCGATCGATTGGGAGGCGCTGGAATATTTAATTGTTTAATTAATGAATCAAGGCTTAGGCTGCGAAAAATGAACGAGGAGAGGATTAAAAAGAAATTCCATAATTCATATCGACAAAAGGTATTAGTTTGGGTTCAGGGATCAGTAGCTTAGTGGATATAGGAGTTCAAACTCTTATGACAAAGCATTGCAGTACACATGCAAAGATCCCGGGTTCGAGCCCCGGCTGATCCTTTTGTCTGTAATAAAAATAAAACTTTTATTCGTTCCCTAAATTTAAATTTGTTATTAATTGTCTTTACACGGCCTCGTTGTGGTCGCGCCCCGGGTGAAGAGAAAATTATTTTCGATCTTTGGGGTCTGCGATCGATTGGGAGGCGCTGGAATATTTAATTGTTATTTCAAATATTTATATATTGTATAAAAAACATTTTTTGTTATATTGGTTCTCAAAAGGAAATAAAATTGTTGGATAGTTTCAATGGGCAATTAAAATGAATGATTTTCCAAAAAAGGTGCCGATAGAAGGTTTGAAGTCCCTGTCTGGTAGATATATCTTCCAGTTCAAGCATGTCAAAGACAAGTCCAGACCAGTTTTAGCCGAATAAAATTTGTCTGGGTGAGGAACTATTAAAATAGAAACAATACAAAAAAGGAATAAATAAAGATGATTTGAGAATTTCTGGACTAATCCATTTCTAAGAGCTCTCAATATATAAGATCGGAAATAACTAAGAGTACTATATAGACAAGTCATAACTTGCTTATAGCAATAGAATTAGAAGAAATTTAAGATTTTCTAATAGGACGGGCTGATTCATTGAGGAAGATGGTCGATTTCCATCTCAGAGAGTGTGGAGTTTTTAAATCACAAAATTTAATTACTTCACTCACACAAAGCAGTTCGTTAGAGGCGAAGGTCCCAAAAATCTAATGTTGAATTTGAAAAATAACGAAAATGATGCGGCATTCGATTAAATTTGCAACAAAAAAAGCGAAGATTAAAATAAAATCTCAAAAAATAAAGGGTACTTTTTGGACAGCGTCCCGTGGTTGGAAAGTCTCCAACCGCCACTTATAAACATATTAATTAACCTAACGCTGTGTTAATTTACTCAGATTAAAAATTTTATATCTCACAAACTATACTGCCAATATTATGTAAATGTACACCTATGTTTAATATGACAATTGGTTATCCTAGATATTTTTTCTTTTTTCGAAAACCAAAGTACTTAATAACTATTATTATTATTTCTGTCCATAATTTGTATTAATTTGAAAGTTTATAGAAGGAAAATAAGGACCAGTTTTTATGTGTGACTTTTTATTTATCAGCCAACGTTTCGTCGCCTTTGCCGATTTCTTCAGGGCTTCAAATAGTCATGAACACATTCGTCTAAATTTTCTAAGAAGAGGATAACAAGAAAATTTAGACGAATGTGTGGCATGACTGTTTGAAGCCCTGAAGAGGTCGGCAAGGTCGACGAAGCGTTGGCTGATAAATAAAAGGGTCACACATAAAAACTTGTCCTTATTTTTCTATTATAAACTTTCAAATTAGCGCCCAATAACTTTAAATATTTCCAAAAAAAATTAATATGTCCAATCATACGTCCGCTAAGCCACTTCATCCCTACGAATCAAACCCATTTGCCATTTTTGATTTTCTGAGGTTAAATTTCCCGGACAAACTCATTCAACTCATTTACGTAAGACCTTTCAAAGGACCACTCGTTAGTAAAATTCTTTGTGACTCTGTATTAGAATAAAATTTCACTAGTTTATTAATATAATATGATGAAAGAAGGTTGAAGCCGCTCGGCTGACAAGTAAATCCGGCACTCAAGCCCCACTCTCGAGGGGACAGTTGCTCCCCCAACAAGCAATCAAATTTATATTTTTTATATAATATTTATAAATCTTTTCATTAATAAGTTTACCAAATAACAGTACATTAAATCCCCTTATATACTTCTGAATAAAAAGTTTGTTCATATCACTAAACCTTATGGGTTTTGGGTTTCTTGATGGTTTTTTCAATCTTAAAATTTAAATTTTTATTTAAATCACACATAATTAATTATAATTATTTATTGAACACGAAAAAATAATACAATATAACCGTCTATAACTTTTGTAGTTAATACAATATAACTATAAAAGTTATAAACATTTATATTGTATTATTTTTCGTGTTCAATAAATAATTATAATTAATTATGTGTGATTTAAAAAAAAAATTTTAATCAAATTAATCACAAAAATAAAAGATTCAACAGCTTCATTTTTAATAAAAAGTCTTCAATCTTCTTCTGGCCCTCGTCTATATTCTTGATCTTCTCCAGTAGTCTGACGTTTATTTTTCTCCTTAAACCAGTCTTGCATATTCATCCCCTTTTTTTTAACTTTTTTTTTAATTCTTTTTTAATTTAATCAAAAGAGGAATCAATTGACTTCGAATAATTTAGATTATAACATTAAACTTATCACTTTTTACTTTACCATACAGTGTATGGTCAAGTATTGTAATCGTGCATGACAAAAGTGTTTTTCCTTCTTTTTTGCGAAATATCTCAAAAACGGCTGAAACTATTTTGATTAAAAAAATTGATCGAAACCATGGCATTTCGGTCTACAAAAAAGCTTTAACAAGTGAACATTGAAAAAATTATATTTTTCGAGATAATAATTGTATTGTCAAAATGTCTGTTAGTCTGTCTGGTTGTCTGTGCGTTACCAAAATTTTGTGGACGAACTAGCTCAAAAGCTAGTGTGAATATCGAAACCAAATTTCACACGTTGTTTTGGTCCATTGAGATTGAGAGCTGATTAGATTTTGGTGCAAATCGACCCAAAAGGTGGAGAGGAGGTTAAAAATTAAAAATCTAGGCCATTTGAGCAAACAACCAAATTTTGGATACATAATCAGAGGACCCCAGAAGTCTATAAATGCAAAAACTAACCGCCCAAAATGGGGGGGTGTAGGGTCAATAAATAATAATCTTTGCCATTTACCAAACTCAACCAAATTTTGTTTACATAATCAGTGGGCCCCCTGGACCCTGCCTTTCAATCATTTGTTAAATTTATATTTACTTCAAATATTGATAAGATTAATAAAGTCCTTTTTAAATAAATAAATAATACTAAATAAATCAGGCAAATATTCATAATTTTTAAGAGTGGGAGGCTTTCATTCAAACTAATTCTCTTCTAGCAACCATAAAAATAAATAATTAGTTCTAGATCTCAGAATAGGCTATTTTCATTAATATTTATTTTAAATACTCACATATTAAAAGGGAGAGGGGTACTAAATTCTTAAGTTTGGCCACTAGGCCGTCAAATCAAAAAAATGCAAGTTACTATCTATTCTGACAGTTGAATTAACTACAAATCATCAAATTCTAACGGTTGTATCGAAATTCCAAATTTCAAGTTTCTAACTTTAATAGTTTAGATTCTGCAGACTTATTAAGAAGAAACAGACGACAGACGGACGGACGTCCAGTCTCACCATAATGGTTTCGTATTTTTACTTTTTTTTTGTAGTACTAAACACTAAAAATAATATTTTTTACAATTCTTGAAATTAAATTTTCAAAGAGTCGTTTTTTATTCTTTAAAAATTTTATTCCGATTAAATTAGTTATTCAATTTTTTGTTTGAAAACATTTTAATTATGACTCTGGTTACTTTTGAATTTGAATTTGTAGCGCCTTAAAATTGATCTGGCTAATTAGTTCTCAAGATTCTCCACGGATGGCGCTAGTATCAACATTAAAATTGCAGGGTGGTGATAGGGTTTTACCCCTTTGCGATCATTTTTTAATTTATTAATTATATTATTATAAATGATTTGATCATTAATTTATATTCTAATCTTCAATATTCTAATGTATAATTTTTGATTAAAATGGTTGGATGGATTTATTTTTGTATTATGTTTTGTGTTATAGACACCTGAATCTATTATTAAAAATGTAAATGGTGTCGTTTTGAGGGATGATTGGGGATAATTAATTCTATGTAGCGTTTGTCTCATTAGTCGTCGGTACTCCATTAAGAGGGAAACGAATATTGGCGCGCTGCGATGGCACTGCGGCCGGTGACGTCACTCGCGGCCTGCAGTCTGCTGGCATCGGGCCAAAGGCGCCCCTGCGCACTGCGCCCTTATCCCTTTCCCTAGTATCCCTCGACATCCACCCATCCATCCACCCATCCACCCACCATCCACCTTCCTTAGCTGCCCGAGGAAAACAGAGCCGGCCTCATTCTTGCCAAGGTCGCCTTCCAATGTAAACACCCACCTCGCGCTTCCTTTTTATTTATTTGAATTCATTCCTTCCTTCTTACTATTTACAATTAATCAAACCACTTGGTAGGTTTTGACAATTTCTCTAAGGTCATTTTTTAACGAGCGATACTTTACTTGTATTTTCATCCACTTTTAAATAATGGTCTGCTTTTTGGCAGTTTATTTATTATGAAAGATATTAATTTGCCGATGGTAATAGATTCAAATTTACAAGAAATCATAAGTTGGTGTTATCTATTAAATTCGATGGAATGGAATATTTTTAATTATATGTCAGAGGGGTTGTTTTTCACCCCCTCGGGAATCGAACCCGAGTACCAGTAACAGCAATCCGGGCCACCTGGCTCACCTGCAGGATGCGAACCTCTCTGACATATGTACACGCGTAAAATATTTTACTCAAAGATTGTTATCTTAATTTGTAAAATTTCGCGATATAGTGATTCTAAATTTAAACATATAGCCATGCCATATAATTTAAATAAAGGTCGTTGAGTGTTTCGAATTTTGAAGAGATTCAAAATTCGAAGGGCAATGGAATGACTTTTCCTAATTTAATATGAAAGATATTAATTTGCCGATGGTAATAGATTCATATGTGGAGAGGAGCCGACACCCGTTTCGGGTATGGCACTCGAAGAAGAAGAAGAATAGATTCAAATTTACAAGAAATCATAAGTTGGTGTCATCTATTAAATTCGATGGAATGGAATATGAAAAATGAAAAACAACCCCTCTGACATATAATTAAAAATATTCCATTCCATCGAATTTAATAGATATCACCAACTTATGATTTCTTAGTTTATTTATTTATTATTTATTTAGTAGAACTATTCATCTTGTGTATTAAACAATAAACACAATTTTCCGACATGACTAATTTACTTCCCTCCCTTGATTTCAATAGGAATTTGTTCTCATTGAAGAACTTGCTATTTGTTAATCATATGGAATTAAAATAAATTGACACGTTCTGATGTGGCCATCCACCTGACTTCTGGTTGAGTTTGGTACAAGGGCATAGATTTTCATTTTTGCCCCCCCCTCCCTCCCCCATTTTTGTGAGGTTTGTTTTTGCATATTTAGTGTTCTGGAGGCCCATTGATTATGTTTACAAAATTTGGTTGAGTTTGCTCAAATGGCCTAGATTTTTATTTTGGCGCCAGATAAAAAATATTTTCGTTATTATAGGTTTATTTTGTCATATATTTCATTTTTCTTGTCTTTTTAGTTTGAAAATATTATAATTTTTTACACCCCCCCCCCTTAATTTGGGTCGATATGGACCAAAATATAATCAGCTCTAAATCTCAATGCACCAAAACTACGTATGAAATTTGGTTTTGATATTCGCACTAGTTTTTGAGGTAGCTTTTGGTAACGCACAGACTAACAGACAGACATTTTGACAAAACAGTTATTATCTCGAAAAATATAATTTTTTCGATGTTCACTTATAAGAGCTTTTTTGTAGACCGAGATGCTATGGTTTCGGCCAATTTTTTTAATCAAAATAGTTTAAGCCGTTTTTGAGATATTTCGATAAAAAAGAGGAAAAAAAACACTTTTTTCATACACGATTACAATACAAAGAGAAACAAAGAGATTGTCCTCTGCTTGATGCAAATAAACATATACACATATATATCAAGATATACTTGATATATATGTGTATATGTTTATTTGCATCAAGCGGGACAATCTCCTGTTTCTCTTTGTAGAATCAACAACTCTGCTACTCTCGGCAAAACAAAAACTTTTCAACGATTACAATACTTGAACATACCCTGTATGGTAAAGTAAAAATCATTGAAGCCGTTTTGAGAAAATCGCAAAATAATATAAATCTTTAACTCAACATTCACTTCTGGTTCTTTAATTATAACCAAAATCTTGAGGTACTTCTTTTAACCTCAAGAGCTTAAGTTTGAAGCTCTTTGACTCACTGAATCCGAGATAAGGGCGTTAATTTTTTTTTGTTTTTCCAAATGACTAATTTAGTTCCCTCCTTTGATTCCAATCGGAATTAATACATTTAGAACTTAAGATATTTTATAAGTGAATGTACCGATTATTAAAAAAATCATAGAAGCCGTTTTGAGAAAATTGAAAAATACCAAAAATCTTTTAGTAAACATGTACTTAGGTTCTTTGATTTTAGCCAAAATCTTGGGGTACTTATATTCTAGCTTTTAGATAGCTTAAGTTTGAAATGACAAAGTTCTACGACTTACCATAAACTAGATATGGACCATTAAAATATTTTTTTTTTGGAGACACTCCTAATTTACACCCCCTTTCCTTTATTTCAATCAAATTAAAATTTATACACGACTAGCAACTTATGATAGTTGATAAAATAACACGGATTTTTAAATAAATCATTAGAGCCGTTTTTTAAGTCAATTTCTTATTATTCGGTCTTTTGTTCTAAATCCAGTTTCAAACTATTAAGAGCATCTATTCCTTGCACCTAGAAGTCACAAAGTGAAATTAACTTTTTTCACTTTGGAGATGAAGCTCTCAAAGTGTAAACACCCCGGGAGGCGATTACAATACTTCCACATTATATTTTTTAAATATAAATGTAAAAGTAAAAAAGTTTGAGAATCGCGGTCCTATGTCATTACGGTCTTTAACTGCTGTGTCATTTAGTTTCATTCAGTGGTGACAATTCGCTTATTTCATTATAAGACATACCAGCTGAGAATCCCGCCTTTGGCGGGAACACTTTTGGCCGATTCTTCGCCCCTGGACTCAGACTCCCCCCCCCACCAACCCAGCTACATCACTTTATTAATAAAATAATTTATAATCACCCACTCTCCAGCCTGTGCCCAGCTTTCTTGTACTTTTGTTTAAAAAATTTAAATTATTTTTGGATTCCCCCGTATTTATTTAACGACATTGCACGACTAATTATATTCAAACGCCCGCGCCTATGTACATAAATATATTCATTATATACATATATATGTATAATCATCAAGCAGAGGACACTCTGTTTGTTTTCTCTTTATGAATCAATAACTCTGTTACTTTCGATAAAAAACAATCTTTTCAAATAAATAATTAATTCTGATCATTAAAGAACAGTAAATATTATAAAAAATGCATTTGATAATTTTTTTAATGCATTTCGTATAGAAATATTTCGGCGAATTTTGCCAGGTGAGGTAATCTTATCGCTCAACGGGATTCTTTCCATTCTATTCCTTTCTTTATTTGGTGTCGAGAAATGCTCGGGGCAGCATCGACGACACTCTCCTACTACACAAAGGTAAACAACCCTTAATTTTTACCCCTATATTTTATATATAACATTCTTAGATGAGTCCAATATCAAATAATAATTAGAAATTAAATTATTTTGTAAAAAAAATAAACATATATATTAGTGTGCTTCCTATTTTGGATATTTCCGAATATTTATGCTGACAGGGAGCTCATATTGTTAGAATTAATTTAAAAAAATATCCCCCAAGTTTCAAGTCTCTATCTCAATTTTAACCTAGTGCTACACAGCGATCAAGTTTCCCATCCAAATAACATGGGGTTTTTGGCATTGAACGATCAATTTTTTATTCCGGCCAAAGTAATGGTTCAAAAAATTTGAAACTCTGTAGACTTTATCCTTATAATAGTAGATATCCTTGAGAATTTTAACAGATTTTTAGCTATTAGAATTTTTGAGTTACATATAGATAAAATACTGCTATATCTTAGTATTAATAAGTTATAGACTCCAAAATTATAATAGCTAAAGATCTGTGAAAATTCTGAGGTATAGCTACTATTATAAGGATAAAGTTTACAGAGTTTCAAATTTTTGAGCTATTAATTTGGCCCGAATAAAAAATTGATCGTTCATGCCAAGGGCTCCATGTTATTTGGATGGGAAACTTGATCGCTGTATAGCACTAGGTTGAAATTGAGATAGATACTTGCAACTTAGTGGATATTTTTTATTATTTATTTCTAACCATATGAGCTCCTGTCAGCGTAAATATTCGAAAACATCCAAAATAGGGAGCCTAATATATATTTTTTTTCAAAAGTTTAAGTAGGTAGTAAGTGTTGTACTATTTTGAAATCATGATAACTCTTTTAAAATAACTTGTCATGTTAGGGTAGTTAATCTTTGGGTATAATTGCTATTCATAATGTTATTATTAGTCAAAGATTAATTCATTCAGAAATAATTAATTAGCATATTAATTAAATAATGTACAAGTCTGATTCGCATTTGTCAGGGTTAATTCTTTTGTTTTTTAATAATAATGTGTATTTATTTTCAAATTTCTACATTTATTGTCAGAACTCATAATTAGGCGTCTGAAATTTTCTTTCCCAATCATATCCCTTTGAGTTCATTCCAAAATTAAAGCTTTCTTTTAACCCATATTAAACTATTAAGCATTTAAGATTTTGGTCGATCCTCATCTTCCTCCTTAATTAATGCAGAGTTTCTCATGGTCCTTTCTACAACTCTCCTCCTAATTTATAATATAAATTACCTAATGAGGTTGTCCTCTAATCCAGCTCATTGTAGTAGTAGATTCTATTGTGCTGTTCATTTCAAAGCAATAAGAACAGAATTATCTCTTCAAATTATTTAGATCTGAGTAGACTCTTAAAAAATGGACTTCCTGTAATTTAAATGTTGTGCTCTTATAGAAAACTCTAGATATTCCTTTTAGATTGAATATTTTGAAGCTGTTTAATTAAGTGTCATTAATGAATGTCACTATTATTATCTCAGAGCTTTCTTTGAATGAACTTCTTCATTAAATATAAATAAACCCACCCTCAAAAAATTCTTTCTATTCAGATTCACACTATATTAAAAAAGTGTATAAAATTATTATTCAAAATTTATTTCACTTTTCCTAAATATATTCTTAATCGTGTTTTAATAGTAGCTGCGAAGCCCGCCTTCGGATGGCATCTTGCTACTCAGGGGACTTAGCCTGTCGGCTGCGAATGCATTTTCAATTTTCTGACTCAACTCTCTATTTTGGTTGACAAATGTTTGTATTTCTAGTCTTCATGGGCCCTACAGATTATATATGTTGCACTAAAAACCCATTTTTAGTAAGAACGGGTTCTTACTAGTTAAAACGCGCGTTTCACTGAAAACCTTTGTGGCAACTACAATTTACTGATGTTGGTTGAGTTTGTTCCGAAGGTCTAGAATCTTCATTTTTGGGTGTTTATTTTCAAAAGGTTTTGAAGGAAAATGTCAAAAATTGTAATTTTTTATGAAAAAATAGTAATTTTTGACATTTTCGTTTAAAATTTTTTGAAAATAAACACCCAAAATGAGGCGGAAGGTCAAAAATGAAGATTCTAGAACTTTGGATCAAACTCAACTAGCATCAGTAAATTCTAGTTGCCACAAAGGTATTCAGTGAAACACGTTTTAACTAGTAAGAACCCGTTCTTACTAAAAAACGGGCTTTTACTGCAACATATATACAAATTTTGGTTGAGTTTGGTTCAAAGCGCTAGGATTTACATATTTTGACCCCCTCCCCCCTATTAGGTGAGTTTTTGGGGAATCTTTTTAAACACAAATTTCAGAAATCACATCCTCTACAACTTTGTTTCTGACAAAATTTGCCGTAGATTAATAGTATACTTTATAATTACCATTATTGACCCCTCAAAACTCCCCAAAACCCTCTTTTCAAAATATTCTATAGCTCAGATATTAATTTAGAAGAGATCTGATCCAAATACAAAATTCCATAAGAATATTTCCAGCCGATTTTATGCCCACTGAACACAAAAGAGCGCGAACAGATAGAAAACAGACAGACAGTGTTTTCTTTAAATACTTTGCTTGAAACGTGTGCATCCAAAATTTGAGGCGGTTTGGACAAATGTACAGACAAAACCTTAACTTTATATATATATAGATATAAAAATTTATTTGATTATCCAAATATTGCTCTAAAGAAGTTTCAACTTTATTCTATAGTTTTTACAGCTCATTTAGAGCCACCGTTCATCTACTTATTCACTCAAATAAAAATAATTTCTGTTGTAAATTTGTTTTTAAATGGTTAGGAAAAGCTGAGACATAAATATTATTATTCACTGAACTTGATAATGAATCCATGAAAAACAAATCAATTTGTTTTTATTGTACGTCAATATATTTTTTTAACTTTTTATGAACCACATTTTGGAGGGCTTTAAATCCGAATGAGAGAGAGTCTGGACCAAGAACTGCGCTTGGTTATTTATTGGTTTTATAATTAACTCACATACTTCCGATAAAAGAGACGAATAAAACTATAAATAAATGAATTTATAAAACTAAATATACAACTTGAAAGTATAGGACATCAAATCTGAGTACTACCATAAAAACAGCAAATATACTTAGAAATCAAAATATAAATGAAATGGAAAATGGAGATTCACGAGAAATAAATCTTTCGAAAGCAGAAGTCTTTTCTAATTTTAAACATTTTCTAACGCAAGTTTTAGTAACAAGAAGTTCAAACCCTTAATCAACATTTCAAATCGCCGCTGTTATATCAAAATGTCGTAGGTATGTTAAAATCAACACTTGTCAGTAGCTAAGAAAAACGTCTGTTTTCATTTATATTAACCCTATTAAATACTTTGTTTTGTTTTTAATCTGTAATTTGAGTTCTATCACCTGATAACGTGATAACATACAACAATTTGAGAACAGATAACAGGGTTTTTCTTCAATAAAATTGTTTTGGTAATTTTGACATACGTTATTTTGATATCCCTGCGACGATATGTATGTGGAATAATTGAAAAATATGTAGTTGGAGTGAATATAGGCGACTCCTCACAAGAACGGGTCTCAGAATTAGGGTTCAACTGAATATGTTTAAAATAAATATTAGAAGAGAAAGACCCCCCGAATGGGTAACTCAACAACTCAACATACTCCAAGATACCTATCTAGGGTCCACCGCAATAGTTTTTTCCATAGTTGTTTGAAACGCCGACAACCTAGCATACAGCTCACATGTTTCATTAATATGAACTATACTCTAGATTGCTTATGTTATTGGAAAATCTATTGTGGTTAACTGCGCTACGAATTGTTTAGAAAAAAGATCATCTAGGACATCATCTTTAATGACGATGTAACAGACTATTCTGCTTAATTCTTTCAAGAAATAAGAAAAACTAGAACAAGAATTATTTCTAACAAATATAACTAAAACAGCTAGAAAATTGAAACATTTTTTAGCGTTGTAATCCGAGGGACAAAACATATATTAATAAATTTACTCTGGGTTCAAGTGACCGGGATCAATGATTTTTTTTCATTCATAGACGAGAATAGAAAATTAGTAAACATTCAACAGTTCGATTACTTGACGGGAACTAGATTTTGAAAGAAAGAGATTCAAATCGAATATTCTATTTAGAAAATGTTGAAACTTAAAAGACAATGGAAGCTCGATAAAACGGACCTCAATACAACGGATTTCGGATATAAGGGACGGCATGTAAGCGATCGCAAACTGCACGTGACTGCACACACACAGTTCAAAAACAAACATTGACGACACTATACGTCCTGGCGTATAGTTACAAATCATCTGAAGACGAATAAAGTGCAATTTTAAAGTGTATATAATTAAAATGTAAACTTTCATATATATATATATATTTCTATTTGATTGTTAATAAATAGCTTATTCAGAAAATTTACTTTTATATAACGGACATTCGGCTATAACGGACACCCCTCGCCCGCAATGGTCCGTTATATCGAGATGCCACTGTATTTTTATTATCTATCCTTAAGCGTTAAGCATCAAAAATAATTTCATGCGTTTCTATAAAATTAACCGATAAGATAGACAAATTAGACATAAAAATGGTACCAACGTGGTCCCTAACCAATTTTACAGGCGTTTGAGTACGTGGTAGCGCCCTTTTCAATTGCCGATTCGGTTCACGGAAGAACATTGTTTGTGGCAACGGAGTTCCATGGCTTGTACGTGATCGTAGTAACCACTTTTTGATAGTGTGTTTGGTGGGGACCGTTAAGGAGACCAAATAGATTTTTTTTTTCATCAAAAGAATCACCTTGTTAAAAATATTTCACTGTCCATGCACAAATCAAAACGTTCACTTCTGAAAACTTTCGTCACACTAGCGGACATTTTTCTTGACGAAAAATATGAGTTGAGCCTTTAAAATCTAATTAGAATTCTTTCAAATGTCAAAGAAAGAAATCGGCAATTTTTATAGTGGATAGTTTTTTAAATTCGGTATCTACGAAATGCTTTCTATTTTTACTTTATCATACAGGGTATAGTCAAGTAGTGTAATCGTGCATGAAAAAAGTGTTTTATTTTCTTTTTTTTCGAAATATCTAAAAAACGGCTGAAACTATTTTGATTAACACCAGAAGAAATTTTTGAATAACAAATATCAAAAGAATTATAATATTTTATCCGCGGTCCGAGACAATTTTTTTTCTTCTAATGTGGCCCATGTAAGCCAAAAGGTTGGACACGCCTGATCTAGACACACAAATAGACAGACACATATACAGACAGAAAAATACTATGGTTGAAAATTATCATTTCAAAACACGAAAAAATCGTCCGAGTTCCGAGGTTATCGAGTAAAATTACACATTACACAAATACGTGGTTATTCTCTCTCAAAAATTCAAAAACGTATTGTAGTTTTGATGTTTAATATTTTCACATAATACGATTTTCACACATGAATTTTAACTGTGACAAAAACTAGTACGGTCGGGACTGTCCTTTTCGAACAATAAGACACTGTGCGGTGCTAAATGACAAATGACTTGTAGCGGACTATTGCTTACTTTATATCAATAATTGCCACCTTCAAATGTAGTCAGTGCACTTTTTATTTACAAACTGCTACTAGTTTAGAGAATTTATTAAAAAAGAAGTTTCTGCTGAAACCACCTAGATTGAACATTTTCAGAATCCCCTACCTTTCTAGACCTAGTTCTTGAATCCTTTTCAAGAGCTAGTTATGGAATCGAGATGTCATATAGTTTTTCTCATTAAAAATGTGCAATCTGGGTGGATTCAGCCGAAACTTATCTTTAAATTAATAACTCGACTAACAAAGCATCAAATCTGTAAAGTTTACACCCTATTTTCACCAACCAAACTTAAATTAAGATAGTATTCAATTTAACTTAAGTTGGTTTAATGTTGATTTAAATCCTACTTTAGTTTAAGAATGATTGGTGAAATCGTGTTTAGATCATTAAACACATTAGTGTGACTATGAAAATTTAATATATTTATGTTTGTATTTTGATGAATTCCCCTACGGTACTATTGTACTATTATAAATTAAAAAAAATGTTCATGCAACTCACTCTACTTGATGTGAGATATAAACGATACGACTTATGACCAGTTGTATGTTGGTTTGTAAAGTCTTTGTTAAGTTGACAAACGTACAAACCTTAGTATTCACCATGTGCCCGGCCGAATGGTCAATCAGATGACATGCACTTTCATCTGATTACCCATCTGGCCAGGGAACTTGGTGAATGCTAAGGTTTGACCGTTTGTCGGCTTAACAGGGACTTTACAAGCCGACACAACTGGGCTCTAGGGTTATAATAACTCCAGTATCAGATTTAATTTAATAAGAACAATTTTAATTTTTTGAAGGTACTAAGAAGAGAAATTTTTGATTATTGGAAAAGGATAGAAAACTCGATTGGATGTTTGAATTTTTAAATAGGTTTTAAAAAGAGTGTTACCTAAGTTCATCGAAGAGGGTTGCTAGTCTTTTAGAGCCAGAAAGTTTGCCTCCAGATATATTCAGGAGATTTAAATCAAGCTCTGTTCCCGGCTTTCTATGCTCTTTGTTAAAGCAAAAGTTCTAGAAGCTGGATTACAATAGCATGGATATTTTTTCAAAAACAACGATCATTAATCTTTTTCTATATTACTTTTTAGAATTCGGTTCTCGTTTATATTTCCTTCTAATTGTCCTGTCTGTTCTATTCTCTAACTCGAAGAAACTCTGCCTATATGCCTAACGAAATATTTTCAAACGGTATATTGATTAACTCAAAATCATTGAAACATTTTTTTTTGTTGATGAATAAAATTGTTTAATTATCATTTAACATTTGATTTCTAAACGATGATTTGTGATCCCTACTTTCTAATAATTTCCTCCTTATTTATACCATTCTATTTACATTCTCTTTCAGTGTGATTCCCTACATCCACATTAATTAATGGAGAAATATTATTGAATTAAAACAAATAATAAATAGAAATATTAACTAGTAACATACTCGTGGAACAGCGCTTCTTCAAACTTTTAATAATAGACCGAGAGCTAGTGAACATTTTGCAGAATTATGCAAATAACATATCCCATATTGTAGTGTCATCAGCACACACCCCGAAAGTGAAATTCTTACTCGCCGAATCCAGTCGTTTTAGGGGTAAATGACCACTGAATATGTCAAAAATATAATTAGTAGATTGTGGTGTTGGTGCAAGGTGAAACATCTTTATTAAAGATAAGAGTAAATAAATATTGTGTGTAATATTTATTTACTATGAGTTAAGGATACTTGGTCACTTGTTTCACATTAAAATTAAAAAAATTAAAAGATGTAAAAAATTTTTCAATATATATATATTTCGAGCTGTAAGCTCATCTTCAGGAAAATACAGAATTATAACAGTTATAATTCTGTATTTTCCTGAAGATGAGCTTACAGCTCGAAATATATATATTGAAGAAAATTTTGCATCTTTTAATTTTTTTGATTTTAATTTGAAACAAGTGACCAAGAATCCTTAACTCATAGTAAATAAATATTACACATAATATTCATTTACTCTTATCTTTGTCAAAAATATTGTAAACTCAAAGTCATTTCAAAATGGCAAAATTTGATTTCAACAATTTCCAATGACAATATTTACTATATACTAGCAGAACGATAGGCCACTCGCTAAGGGTCGCCATAACCCCCATGTGTCAGATTCAGTTAACAATTCTAGCCTTGAACGCACTATACGCCTGAATATAGGCAATACAATCGTCACCTCCGCTTCAAAGCTGCGTAGTATTCAGGCTCTAGCGCAAAGTAAATAATCATTTGACAATAGATTGTTCCTTATTAATTTTAAAATAACATTTAAATACAAAAGGTGCCTAGAATTAAAATCTCTATGAAATTTATTAATACGTTCCTGTAGTATAGGAAAAATAGAGACCTAAAAACTTAAAAAAAAAACTTGAAATGAAAGTTTTTGCCGAGAGGAGCAGAATTTTTATATATTGAAGGAGACAATAAAAGAGTGTGTCTTCTGCTGGAATTATAAATTTTATTTATTTATAAAGAGACTATAGTTTCGAGGGCTTTGCCCTCTTTATCAGTCTATTACAAAGCCCTCGAAACTATAGTCTCTTTATAAATAGATAAAATTTGTAATTCCAGCAGAAGACACACTCTTTTATTGTCTCCTTCAATAAAAAAACTTGGTTTGATTTCAACATATCACAATTTCCTTGCAATTACCGGAGATAATAATGTTTGAAATTTAATATGAGGCTATTTTATTCGGTCCCCTGAGAATAAGAAGGATAAATGCAGATAAAAATTTAAATAAATTTTTTATCTGTATTTATCATTTTTGTTTTTAGGCGGGCACTGAAGATGCTCTTCTAAAAAATGTCAGCCAAACAGAATCCATGAACTGTCTGTCTATTAATGATTTATTAAACTAATTCTATAATACTATCCAGATAGTGTTCTGATTTTATATTACCCATCTCTAGCTACAATAAAATCCGATAATCAAAATAGTTTATTTTAAAAATTTAAAGCTAAAATCAGATGCCCAGACTAGCATACACAGATCAGACAAATCAAAAATATATGAGTATATTAAAGAGGGTGTCTCCTGCTTGATGCAAATAAACATAGTAATTTGAATAATCCAACTAATCCAACTTACTCGAACAAATGAATCTTCATTCTGGGGGAAGAAAACAGATAAATTATCTAAAAAAAAAAGACTGACGAAGCCTTCTCTTACAAATAAACAACTTTCATTTGAAAACCGATGATTCAAGAAATCGTACGCTCTAGCCCGGTGGTACGGGTGAAAATCTTGGAGAGTTTTGGGTGTTATGTTTCTTCGGATAGGGTTGTTTTTTTTTCAGCAGCCACACGACGACATTTGAAACTTAGTTATATTTCACTTATTTGATTATCATTGTTTTGCACCAAGAAAATAGCAACCTTTTTGATTTACTAGTAAAAATCAGCAACTCTGCTGATCTTGGCAATAAAATCGTTTCAATTTTAAACTACTAAATTCATAAAAAATAGAATTTTCGAAAAACTTATTTCATTAATTAACTCAAAAATGAAATTTTGTATCTTTACTTCGTTGAAAAGGGTACTACTGCTCATTATCCTAAAAATCGTTCAAGAGTAGTCTCCTATAGTTAATTCGCTGCTTTTATAATTTTGCAGAACTTAAAATATGTTTGCTCAACAACGGTTAAGAATCACTGATCCAAGGTGTATAATTGAGACATCATGTATTTTATTTTATAATTTATTAGATTATTGAATAATATACATGTTGCAGTAAATCCCGTTTTTGGTAAGAACGGATTCTTGCTAGTTAAAACGCGTCTCATTGAAAATATCTGTGGTAACTAGAATAGGCGACTGTGGGTCAGTTGCTAGAGTGTTGGGTCGCTGACTCGAAGATCGCTGGTTAGAGACCGAGTCTCGGCAGATTTATATTTGCAGTCGCCTCCTCTTGGAAAGTAATGGCAACCTACCAAGAGTATAATTGCCTAGTAACCTCTCCAAATTAGCCGTTCGGAACCGGCGTTAAAAAGTAGGTCCCGTATATCTGTGTAAAACAACTAAACACACTCAGCACAGGTGTATGTGGAAAGGAACTAGAATTTACTGATGTTGATTGAGTTTGGCTCAGGGGTCTAGAATCTTCATTTTTGACCTTCCGCCTAGTTTTTGGTGTTTATTTTCATAAAATTTTAAACGAAAATTTCAAAAATTAGAAGCAAAGTTATAAAGGATGTAATTTTCGACATTTTCGTTTAAAATTTTTTGAAAATAAACACCCAAAATGGGGCGGAAGGTCAAAAATGAAGATTCTAGACCTTGGAACCAAATTCAACTAACATCAGTAAATTCTAGTTGCCACAAAGATATTCAGTGAAACGCGTTTTAACTAGCAAGAACCCGTTCTTATTAAAAAACGAGTTTTTACTGCAGCATACATATATTTTTCCAAAAAATATTTTTAATGAACTAAACCACAACGAAAGATTTGACAGAATTAAAACACTAATTTTTAATTAAGGGGCCATTCATAAAATACGTTCGCAAACAGGGGGAGGGAGGGGTATTTTTAGCGTGATGATATGTAACAAGGGGTCAATTTAATTTTAATTTTTTCTCAACATGTTTTTTTAAATTGTATTATAGAGGGCTTTTGTGATGTTTGGAGGGTTCCAGAAAATGTGACGCAGCGTTGCGAAAGGAAGGGGGGGGGGTCTCAAAAGGCGAAATTTTGCTAGACGTATTTTATGAATGGCCCCTAATATACTTTTACTGACTTTTAGGTATGACAAAATAACTTCTGAGAATAACGAAAGCTATTTTTAAGACTTTTGCTTACAATAATAATTAATTCAAACTCCCATTTATTCATTTTTATCCTTGAAATAATAAATGTATGGTAACCATTTCGGGGGGGATCGGTCATTTTACAGGTTGGCGCCATTCGATTTCTGCCTCCCATCGTTGAAGGCATCTCCCCCAAGCATCCAGCCAGCCAACCATCGATTCCCGCCACTCATTTGATAAAAGTACCATTTTTCTTTTTTCAATATTTTACAATAAAACGTTTCTTTCATATATTCCAATAAAAAATTTGAAATAGGGCTCTCTTCTCATCAAAGATAACAACCTTTCTTTTTTTTATTATTACTATTATTAAATGTAATATTCTTTTTAATAAGGATGCAAGAGAATGTAAAAGTTGAGATTGTCTCTTACATAAAGATCCAGCCAGGGATGATGAGGTTGTAATCCACTTAAATGATTCACAATACCTTATATCTTATAATTTATAATAAATGTATACTTGGTTATGATTTATAATACATATTAAATTTATAATAAATCTAAAATAGACAGATTTTTAAATTTATTTCAAAAAGGAAAAGTAATATTATATCTATAAAGATTAATATGTATTGATTGAATTAATTTTGACAATGAACTCAAAACTTAAAAAATAAAATGATGTGGCCATTGTGACTTTAACATACACCTGGCCCCTCTCTTATCTTTAATTTAATAAAATAATTTATAATTATTTACGAAACAACCTCCCCCTCTTAATTTTGGGCCCATTAACAATTAATAATTTCTGCTTTTAATTATGAGACTATTTTATTATAAAAATCACTTTTCTTAAATTGTTGTTTGAAAATATTTTTAACCCCCGTCTCTTTTTTATTATAGGTAAGTTCATTATATAGTAAATTTCATTATTCATTGTTTTTGTTTTGTTTTTTTTTTTAGTTGGAAAATATTATAATTTGAATTAGGTTATAATGAAAAGCAGGCCATGAATTATTTACTTTTATTCAATTTCCGACGTTTTGGAGACTTTTTCTCTCTCCTTCTTCAGGGTACTGAATAGTTATTGATGGGTGAAACCGAGTTATACTCTACTACTACTAGTAGAGAAAAAAGCCTCCGAAATGTCAGAAATTGAATAAAGGTCAATAATTTATGAACTGCCTTTCATTATAACCTACTTATTTCGCTTACCAGTCCGTCTTTCTAAGAAAATAACTAAAACTTATAATTTTAATTTTTTAACCCCCTCCCCCATAATTTTTGGTTTGATTTCAACCAAAATCTAATCAGAGCTTAATCTCAATTCACCAAAACTACATTTGAAATTTCGTTTTGATATTCACACTAGTTTTAGAGCTAGAGCGTACACAAAATTTGGAAACGTAGTAGGTACGTACTGACAGATATTTCGACAAAACAATTAATATCTTGAAAAAATAAATTTTTCGATGTTCACACAATAGGACTTTTTGTTGAGAAAAACGCCAAAAAAAACACTTTTCATGCACGATTACAATACTTGACCATACCCTGTATTTATACTTACATGCATTACAGGTCCATGGTACTTGTGGAACAGATCTGGTTGAAAATTGTAATATAGTACTCGAGAATGATTGAAGGCGGTATGGATCTTTACTACTAAACAAATTTATAAAATAATGCTTTTGTTCTTTCTATTTTTGATTTCAAAATTTATAAATTAATATTTCCATCCAAAATTGAAAATAACAACATTTTGTATTACAATCTTTTATAAAGATTCTAATAAAATGTAAAAATATTATATGGTTGACTTGATTGTTTCAGCAAACTTGAATGCACTATTAACGCGGAATTTCTGCAGTATGATGGGGCCTTTTGAAATAAACTATATTATTTTAAAACACATTGAAGTGACACAGAATAACAAACTAGAAACTATTATCATTTAATAGCTGAGCCTGAATTCCATTTACTATTTTATAATGAATTATTCCATAAAATATGAAAGAATATTTATTTAGCTAGAGATGCTATTAATACATTTTATTTAAATAATAGTCTCAATAAATTGAAATGAAAGTGAAAAAATTTATGTATGAAGAATAGGATTAAGAAAAAATAGATTAATTAACTAATAGTATTTCTTTATTTAAATTATTACCTACTTTAAATATTTACTTTGCTCGGTTTATCTTGAATTATATTTACGTTAACACTTTCTTTCAAGGTGAAATTAATTCTTTCCATAAAAATAATAAACATCTTGATATATTCTTTAATTAATCTACAATATTTTATTATGAAAATAAAATTATATGCTTAATCCAAAATGACATTTTGTGTAATTTATAAAAAAAGATGAACGATTAATTATTTTCTGTCCCATTTTAATCATTAAAAAGAAAATTACAATTAAAAAAAATGTAGTTAAAATGTAGTTATTAGTAATGAAGCTGTTGAAGATTTTATTTATTAATCAATTATTTTATTTTGTCTGTTATAGAAATATTATTACCGGCAAATGACGAAACTGTTATGATCTGTTATTAATAAACATAGGTATCATTTGCATTTACTTAAAGCTAATAATAGCACTACCCGAATTAACCGTAAATGGCACATCCACTTGAAGATATATCTATGGTACCGCCTTGTACGGATGTGGAACCTGGACGATTGATGAGGCAGAGAGAATGAGATTGGAGGCTTTAGAAATTTAGTGCTACAGAAGAATGGGTGGATAAGATTTCAAACAAGGAAGTTCTTGAAAAAATTGAGAAACGAGAACATTGAAAGAATCTGAAAAAGAGAAGAGCTAAAAAAATAGGACACATCTTAAGATATTGAGAAAAACTAAAAAGGATAATGAAAGATATGGGATGTAGAACTTTTAGAGAAATGTGAGAATTGCCCTCGAACAAATTTAAATGCAACAGAGTGGTTGCGTCAAACCAGTCTTAGAACTTTATTTCTACCCAATGATGATTATTTTCATTGTGAAAAAGGCAGACGAACTATGGACCTTCGATAGAATAAGCTTGCAGTATCCTGCTTGTCGAAGAAGACGAAAGCCAACTTCTCAACTATACTTAAGAATTACGAGGGATGCAATGTATCGCCTCGGAACGAGAAGAATTTCATGGAATTTACAACAAATTTATAAGAATAATGTAAGTAATATCCCAACAAAAGCATTTCTGCAAGAAAAGCCCATGTTCGATTAATAAAAACCGTTTGCCAAAAAAGTAGTGAGATCTAATGTGTTGCCAAGTTCAACATCATCAATTTATTAAATTAGTCGAGAATATAGTAACTCCAAATAAAACGCATGTTTTTCATTTTACATGTCCATCTATATTAATTGATTTCACATTTTTAGTTGAAATTATTTTCCTAAAACTTGGTTTTTATGCATTGTTATGTATGTCACGAATTATGTGACTATATCATGAGATCTTTAAGATAGGAATAAAGGGCTAAAAGGAAGAGGTCGATGGCCTATCAAATAATAATAAGAAAAAGAATTTAGCCTGCAAGATTCACGTCTTTATTTAAAGGCTGATGAAGGATCTTTTTTGATTACTCATTTTATTAGTGATTAAAGTTAATACACTATGTAAAATTTTAGTATTCCAGGGTGGTTGAATTTTTACTAGAAGATAATTTAGCCTATAAATTTGACCCTTTCATTTCGGATTTTGAGGAATAAAAAGTTTCTTTATTTCAATTTCCTCCTTTATTAATGTGCAAAGCTTTACCAGTATGCCAATTTTCATCATTCTAGGGTCATGGAATTTTCACTATATATGTTAATTTAGCATATAAATTTTACCTCTTCATTTTATGTCCTGAAGAAGGGAAATTTGAGATTTTTCGATTTCACTATTTATTAATGCATCAAATCTACCAACATGCCAAATTTCAGCATTCTAAGTTCATTGTATTTTTACTATGTGTTAATTTAGCCTATAAATTTCACCAAGTGACCTCTCATCAAGACCTAGAAACAGAGTTAAGTCATCAGGCAATAAAGGCCTGAAAAAAATCGGGTTGCCTCAAGAATGCAATCTGGTCATACCAATATTTAAGAACGAAGGCCAAGGTACGAGTCTACAAAACCGCAGTACGTCCATTATTAACTTAAGCAGCAGAGACAATACCTGCAAAAACTTCTCAATTATTGGAAACGACTGAAATGAAGACATTACGAAGGATAATGAACGTGACCAGGCTCGATAGAATGAAGATTCTTCAATCTTAGAGAGAAGATATTAGAGAAAAATCTGGAATACAAAAGGTGGACGAACGGGTTAAAAGAAGAAGAGCAGAGTGGAATGCGCATATGAGAAGAATGCCAGAAGACCGACTGGTAAAGAAGTGCCGGTCGGAATAAGAAGTAGAGGTCGTCCCAAGAAGAGATGGTATGATGTTCTGGAAGAAACAAACGTATAGGTTTAAAAATAAGAAGAAAAACAAGAATTTCATCACTTCATTTTATGTCCCTAAGGACCAGTTGTATGTCGGTTGGTAAACTCTTTTTAAACGTTGACAAAATGTAAATCCTTAGAATTCACCTTGTGGCTGGCGTGATGTCCAATCAGATGACAGACACTTTCATCTGATTGGTCATCCCGTCGGGCACAAGGTGAATTCTAAGGATTTACCCTTTGTCAACGTTTAAAAAGAGTTTACCAACCGACATACAACTGGCCCTAAGAAGGGAAAGTTTTGGTTTTCGGATTTCCTCTTCTATTAATGCACCAAACTCTTCCAACATGTCAAGATTTAGTATTTCAGGGTCGTTGAATTTTTACTAATAGTTAATTTAGATTATAAACTTTACTCCTTCATTTAAGATGCTAAGAGGAAGGTATCGTTTCGTTTTTCGATTTTCTTCTTTATCAATGTGCCAAGCTCTACTACCACTATGTCAAATTTGATCATTCTAGAGTCATTGTATTTTCACTATATGTTAATTTAGCCTATAAACCCAGATAGCACATTCCCTCTAGAACAGTGTTCCGCAAAGTGTGTGCCGCGGCACACTGGTGTACCCTGGTCATTAGTTGGTGTGCCGAGAAAAAATGTCAAGTTTTGTGAAGATAATGCACCTTGACATAGCTGAGAGTTATGCAAGCAGCAAGAGATGAGAGCAGCCTTATCAACGATTGCTCCAAATGTTGATCGCCTGTACTCAATTAAGCAGGCTCACATTTATCATTAAATATCTTTTCATATTATATTGATTTTAATAATAAACATTGTTTTTTTCTTTGGTGTACCAGTAAAATTTCTTGATTTGGTAGGTGTACCTTGAACACAAAACATTTGCGGAACACTGCTCTAGAAGATGTCTTATTGTCTTTAAGATATGTTTAAGATGTCAAGAAGATTTCCTAGTGTCTAGAAAACATCTTCTAGACCAAGTGTGCCAACAGGAATTTCATCACTTCATTTTATGTCCTGAAGAAGGGAAAGTTTCGGTTTTTCGATGTCACCCTATATTAACGCCTCAAACTCTACCGAACATTATAGAAATTTATCGCACGAAATTCACCCCCTTCATCTTATGTCCTGAAGAAGGAAATGTTTCGGTTTTGCAATTTCACACATAAACTAAATTGAAAGATTTTTTTGCCGAGGGTACCAGAATTTTTATATATTGAAGGAGACAATAAAATAGTAAATCTTTTGTTGGAATTATAAATTTTATTTATTTATAACGAGACTATATGTTTCTGAGGGCATTCTCTCTTCATCAGTTTATTACAATTGATTCACAGGAATTAATTTATGAATTATTGAATTAATAAATTAATTCCTGTGAATCAATTGTAATAGACTGATGAAGAGGCCAAAGCCCTCGAAACTATAATCTCGTTATAAATAAATAAAATTTATAATTCCAGCAGAGGACACACTCTTTTATTGTCTCCTTCAATCACACATAAACAATAAAATATAAATATAATTTCTGTAAATGTTTCTATTTTAAGATTATGTTATTTTTAGCAATATTATGTTCTAAATTAAATCGGAGAAATGCTGATATTATGAAATCCATTGGGATTTGGTACTTGGGCGGCGCGTCGTGCGTTGGTCACCCAGGGATTCTGTTGGTGTGTCGGGGTTCAGAGGTCATCCGAGTGTTAGTGGTGGGGGTAGGGGGTAGGGGGTAGGGGTTGATAGGTGCGCGAGGGGGAGGCGTGAAGGTCGCGGCTATTTCTGGCTGGCGTAGGCGTGGCTGCCACCTCGTCCCCACAGGCACCCCTGTCCAAATATAACCAGAGTGCCAAGACACTTTCTCTCAATGCTCAATGTTCAATGCTCAATGCTCAATGCTCAATACTCCATCGCAAGCAGCCCTCGCATACCCCTAATGCCCTATTGCCCTATTGATTGATGCCTGCCTACCAAGTTGCCATCATCAATGGACCTACACACAGCACAGACGCTGCTCCTCCGACACACTCAGCATTTGTTCTCGTCTAGGGGGGGGGTTTCAAAGAAGACAGCAGTGCAATATTAGCTTACGTTTTCAAAGAGACAACAGCCTTTTACGATTTATTGAAAAAATAAATTACAAGTGGCCTAGAAACATTTGCTAAATCAAATAAAAGCCAATATGTTTCCTTTTTTTTTTCAATGTCAACCTTAATGCTTTTTAATCTGTTAAATATGGACATTTGATGAGTTGTGATTATGAAAACAACACGATTCGTTAAATAAAATCTCAACCAAATCATTCTGTGAAAAAACGGGCCAAGTTCAAAAAAGTAGTGAAATCTAGTGTGTAGCCAAGTTAAATTCGCTAAGAATACTATAATTAAGTTGAGAGGTCTACTATTTTCTCAACTTAATTATTCTTGGCAAATTTAACTTGGCTAATCACTAGATTTCACTCCAAAGGTCTAGAATTTTTATTTTTGACCCCCCCCCCATTTTGGGTAGTTAGTTTTTGCATTTCTAGCCTTCTGGGGCCCCACAGAATATGTATACAAAATTTGTTTGAGTTTGGTCCAACGGGCTAGAATCTTCATTTTTGACCCTCCCCCCATTTTGGGTGGTTAGTTTTTGCATTTCTAGCCTTCTCGGGCCCCCACAGAATATGTATACAATATTTGGTTGAGTTTAGTCCAACAGGCTAGAATTTTCATTTTTAAACCTCCCCAACATTTTGAAGGGGTTGAATGATAGAAGGTATGGATTTTTGGAAATTTTCCTTTGTTTGTGTCCCAAACTCTTCTAGCGGGCGAAATTTCATGATGCTGAAATGATTGGAAGTACTCTATAGGTTTTGATGACCTGTCAGTGAGTGAGTGAGTGCCAAAAGTAGCTATTTTCTCAGATCCATATCTCAGAATCTATTTAAGCTATATTAGTGAAATTTGGATTACATAATTACATGTGTATAATTTCAGCTCTGTATCTCAAATGGATTCCGAGCAGGAGGGGGGTCGAAATTGGCTCGAAATTGTTCATGTAGGTAAATAGAGTACAGCGTGTACGGCCAAGTTAATGCTCGAACTTGGCCTGCGCACGCTTTGATAAAATGTTTATATTTTTTATGTTATATACAGGGTGTTCAAAAGATAGAGGTCATGGATTTGAAGGTGGATAATACATCTCAAAACAATAAAAAAACGTTCATATAAACCTGTGTCCAGAAATGCCTAGTTTCAGACCTATAGCGATTATAATATTTTATTTCTCTCATAGTACAACACATACTTTTAATATTAAAATAAAATCATAGTGGTCGTGTACAGTAGAAAACAGTCAATTCCCAATAAACACGGAATTTTCGAACGTATTCGTCAGTCCATGATACGAAGATTAGAATGCTGTAATGACATGCTGTAATGACATGCGTAACTTTTTTGCCGCTTACCAGTGGAATGAACTCTGCATCAGAGATAAAAACGCTTCAGAATTCGCAGACGCCCTTAACGAGGCAATTCAAATAGGCTTAGAAACCTATATCCCCTCAAAATTGATTAAAGGGAACAAGGATTCTAAGCCTTGGTTTGGTAGACAATGCGCAGATTCCGTCCGTGAAAAAGACAAATTTTTTCAGAAATGGCAACTTTCACAGCTAGAATGTGACCGAGTTGCATTTACCAAGTCGCGAAGCTCATGCGCAAAAATCATCTCTGAGGCAAAGAAATCATTCGACCAGAGGATAGCTGACCGTCTCGCATCTTGCCCCAATGGAAAACGGGCCTTTTTCTCGTTACACAAGGCAATAAATAGAAATTTCGCGTCCCCTCACTTCCGCCCCTCTTTCACCCAAATGGTTCAGTAGCCACGACCCCCGCTGAAAAAGCCGAATCACTAGCATCCTATTTCGCAACTAACTCCACTTTAGATGACAAAGGGCTTAACCCGCCCACTTATACCCCCCAAACCAACCTCATGAACAAAATAATTTTCAGGCCCCAAATAATCATAAAAGCCATTAATAAATTAAATTCCAAATCCGCCGCAGGCCCGGATAACATCCCACCAATTCTCATTAAAAAATGCGCCCCTGAACTTGCCCCTATCTTATCCAAGCTATTCCAACTCTCTTACGAGTCGGGCATATTCCCCAAAAGCTGAAAATAGCCAGAGTCACACCTATTCCTAAAAAAGGAGACACATCTCAAATCTCTAATTACAGGCCTATCTCGATCACCTCTGTTCTTTCCAAATTAATGGAATTAGTCATAAACCAACACGTCCTTCATCACTTAGAAAACAATAAATTAATTCACGATAGGCAATATGGATTCAGACAAAATCGTTCCACAGGCGACATCTTAACCTATGTCACCCACACCTTCAACAATACTCTAGAGGCCGGAAAAGAAACCCTCGCTGTAGCCCTTGATATCTCCAAAGCTTTTGACCAGGTTTGGCACAAAATCTTCTTGCCAAACTGCCAGCCTTTGGATTCACACCAACACTTCGCAAATGGATAGAAAGCTTTCTGACAAACCGAAGTATAAAAGTTGTGGTGGATGGAACATCATCTGAATCGTTCTCTACAAACTCTGGTGTTCCCCAAGGCTCTGTAATCTCCTCCACACTCTTCCTTATTTATATAAACGACCTTATTGATCAAACGGCAAACCCCACTCATTGTTACGCCGACGATAGCACTCTACACGGCAAACCCTCTCTCCCGAATAATCGAATCAATATTGCCTCCTCAATTACTCTCGACCTAGACAAACTGAATAAATGGGGCTCTCAAAATTTAGTTAACTTTAATTCAAATAAGACTCAATGTTGTCTAATTTCTAGGCGCGAAAATAGAGATTTCCCTGATATTCACTTCGATTCGAATACCCTGAAAATGTGTGACAGCCTCATCCATGTTGGGCGTCTCTGTCGCATCTGACCTGTCTTGGAATGAACACATCTCCTCTGTGGCGAAATCTGCAGCAAGGAAAGATTGGCTTCTTATTCAGGTCCAAGCGATTTTACAAACCCCCACAACTTCTCACCATCTACAAGGCCCAAATCCGCCCCTGTCTCGAATACGGCTCTCATCTGTGGAGAGGAGCCTCAAAATATTCTCTTGCTACCCTTGATGCAATTCAGAAACGAGCCGTCAGGCTAATTGACGATTCTACCCTCACCGACTCCCTCGACCTCGCTGGCTCATCGAAGAGATGTTCTCTGCCCTTTCCCTTTTCTATAGATACTATCACGGCAGGTGCTCTGATGAGATAAAATCAATAATTCCCCCCAAAGCATACTTTGCACGCAGCACACGTTTTGCCGACTCCCAACACTCTTTTGCGGTCAAATTGGAAAAGTGCCGGACCACTTCATTCGCGAATACATATATCCCCATGACTTCAAGGAACTGGAACTCTCTCCCAGCCTCTATCTTTCCCAGCACCTATGATCTTCAAACCTTCAAAACCAGGGTGCATAGACACCTACGTCTACACCCTCTCACTTAATCAACTTTCCCTTCTCTTCGGTAATGCAAGGGTCTTTCGAGATCCATAGGGCTACACCTTTACTGGTGCACCCCTTCTCATGCATTCGGATTGCATTTAAAAAAAAAAAAAAAAAAAAAAAAGAAGATAAAGTTAGACATTTTGAACATTTTTCATAATTTATAATTAACTGTTTTCCATTGCACACAGCCACTATGATTTTATTGTAATGTTAAAACTATGAAATGTACTATGACACAAATAAAATATTAAAATCGGTATAGATTTCCCTGATATTCACTTCGATTCGAATACCCTGAAAATGTGTGACAGCCTATCCATGTTGGGCATCTCTGTCGCATCTGACCTGTCTTGGAATGAACACATCTCCTCTGTGGCGAAATCTGCAGCAAGGAAGATTGGCTTCTTATTCAGGTCCAAGCGATTTTACAAACCCCCACAACTTCTCACCATCTACAAGGCCCAAATCCGCCCCTGTCTCGAATACGGCTCTCATCTATGGAGAGGAGCCTCAAAATACTCTCTTGCTACCCTGGATGCAATTCAGAAACGAGCCGTCAGGCTAATTGACGATTCTACCCTCACCGACTCCCTCGACTCGCTGGCTCATCGAAGAAATGTCTCTGCCCTTTCCCTTTTCTATAGATACTATCACGGCAGGTGCTCTGATGAGATAAAATCAATAATTCCCCCCAAAGCATGCTTTGCACGTAGCACGCGTTTTGCCGACTCCCAACACTCTTCGCGGTCAAATTAGAAAAGTGCCGGACCACTTCATTCGCCAATTCATATATCCCCATGACTTCAAGGAACTGGAACTCCCTCCCAGCCTCCATCTTTCCCAGCACTTATAATCTTCAAACCTTCAAAACCGGAGTGCATAGACACCTACGTCTACACCCTCTCACTTAATCAACTTTCCCTTCTCTTCGGTAATGCAAGAGTCTTTCGAGATCCATAGGGGCTGCATCTTTACTGGTACACCCCTTCTTGCATTCGATTGCATTAAAAAAAAAAAAGGTCTGAAACTAGGCATTTCGGACATAGGTTATTATGAACTTTTTTATTGTTTTGAGATGTAACATTATTATCCACCTTTAAATCCCTGACCTCTATTTTTTGAATACCCTGTATATATACCAGCTTCTGAGGCCGCCTTCGGGGCATCTTGCTGGCTATATGGGGCTATGCTCCCTGGAACCCTCCCCCCCTGTATATCACTGGTATTGTCAAGATTGAGGACAGACCAAAATGTTATTCTAATCGATCCCCCTCATAATAAAATAATTTATAATCACACCCCCTGCCCGTAATGAAATAATTTATAATCATCGCCCCCTCGGTACGCCACTGGTATTGCCAAGTTTGAGAACAGGCCAAAATGTTTTTCTAATCGGGGAATATACTTAGGTAATAGTAAATGATAATTAATAAAATAATTTATAATCATTTATGAAAGAACCCCTTCTTCCACTAAGTTTTAGGCTCATTAGTATTTTAGTCATATCTGTCCTTTTAAATATGGGGACTCTTCCAGGAGAAATAGCTTTCTAGTATTTTTGTTTGAAAATTTTAGTTTTTAAGTTATTTTTTACTTCCACCGTATTTATTTAACGCCGAAGCATGGCTAATCAGAGAGATCGCGCCGTCCTCGTCGTCATTAAGCTCTTTAAAATAAGTTAATAAGTATATTTATACTATAGAATTCGCCAGACGACTTGAACTAAGACGGCTTAAATAACCATCTCACATGGGAAAAAAATATTCAAAATTATATTAAAAGTTAAGTTACTTAATTGATATTTTACAGCCATCAACGTTTGGTAATAATTTATCTCTTGTCCGGTGGCTTGGCAGGGTCTCTGAAATTCGGCAAACAAATTTAGTTTAATACACCTCTATGCTAAGATTTCCTAGTTCATCAGTGGCGTGAGGTCCATGGATGCTGTGGATGCGGCCCATCTTAAAATTTCAAAACATTTATAAATTAATACCGTGTCAAGAAATCTAATTTTAAATTTGAAAAATAACGACAAATTCTATGAAGCACATAGGTATTCAATGAAATTTGTAAAAAAAGCGAAGTATGAAATAAAATTTAAAAAAATGAAGGGTACTTTTTGGACAGCATATATATTCATTTTTTTTAAATTTTATTTCATTCTTTTTTTGCAATTTTCATCGAATACGGCATCATTTTCGAATTTAACATTAGATTTTTTTAAAATATATTTTAGGACCTTCACCCCAAACGGATACTGCGCTTTGTGTGAGGCGGGTAGGGGTCAGAAATTAAATCTTGTGACTTAAACTCCACACTCCCTGAGATGGAAATCGACCATCTTCCACAATGAATCAACGTGTCCTATAAGAAAATCTTAAACTTTTCTTAATCCTATTGAAAGGCAACAAGCTAAGAGTTGTCTATACTATTCTTAGTTATTTCAGATCTTATATATTGAGAGGTCTTAGAAATGGATTACTCCAAAGATTTCCGAATTCCTTTTTTGTATTATTTCTATTTTATTAGTTTCTCAACGAGAACAATTTTTATTCGACATAAACTCGTCTGGACTTGTCTTTGACATGCTTGAACTGGAAAATATACAAGGCAGGGACTTCAAATATTCTATCTGCACTCTTTTCGGAAAAATCATTCATTTTAATTCCCCATATGCAACAATTTTATTTCATTTCGATAACCAATATACTTTTCAAAACAAAAATTGTTTTCTTTAGAAATATTTGAAATAACGAATAATAATTTGAAAATTTAAAGATCTTCCTGAAATTTTGAAGTCGACTTTATATACTGATGAAAATAGACTAAATGTTTGAAATTTTAGAAATGCATAGCATCCATGGACCTCAAGCTACTGATATGTATGTATATGAGTATATATATATTCCCGAAACAGTAAATACCTAACTCTTTAGAACCATGATCATATCACCTTAATAAAATCAATAGAGAAAACAGATTTAAAAGTTGATTATACACTACCTGTAAAACATTTATCAAGAAATGGATGTTTCTCAAAATAGAGTGAGAGTGATTTGTATTGTAGCATAAATATCTAGCTGACTGACTTGTTTGAAAGTGAGTAGTGGGACACTTGGGACGAACGCTGATCGGGGCCCACGGTTCCCTTGTAGGTGTTAAGTGTCAGTGGGGTCCCCGATGTTCTCTGTTCTCTATTCTGTTTGCTCTCGACCAGAATCGATCGCGCCCCGCTGGGGTCAACGCAGCTCCCGTGCCGCAGAACAAGTGCTTCAGAATTCAGACTTTTAAGTCCTTCGACTTCCTTATCTCGCAGAGCTCCTCATTTCTCTAGACCCTTAGTTGAAAATACACTATTTCTCTCCATTGAAGTTTTCCGAATTCATTTTGCAATATACGATTTATTGCGACAATTGATTCATTCTACCACTCTAAGATTAAGTATCTTTACTTAAACAAGTCATCACAGTCTTGTATTCTAATAATGAAATATTTTAAATAATTAACCCGAAGGTTTGAGTATCTTTTTTTGAAGATTAGATGGATTTTTTTCAAGATAACCAATTATATCAAGAAAGAATTTAATTAAATTAAAAATCTAAGATTTTAGTAGAATACATTTAAATTGGACATCAGAGGGCTTCGTCCCCTCAGGAGTTGAACCCGAGTACTAACACGCTTGCCGGACTTGTTAGTTCGACCCTTGAGACAAAAAACACTCTGACATGAAATATATTAAAGAGAAGCTAAAAAAATGTTTAGCTTCTCCTTAATATATTAATATTGAATGACAGAGTATGTTTTTGTCTCGCGGGTCGAACTAACAAGTCCGGCAAGCATGTTAGTACTCGGACTCAACTCCTGAGGGGATATGCAATGTAAAAATAGTCTACTAAAATCTTAGATTTTTGACATTAATTAAATTATTTCTTGATATATTTGGTTTTCACCATGAGTTGATTTTTTAAAAAAATCTATCTAATTTTCAAAAAAAAGATACTCAAACATTGGAGTTAATTATTTTAATTTTTCATTATATTTTTTGTTTATTTTCAGTTTATACATTATAATTTAGAATAAATATAGGTTTGATTCGAAATAAATAAAAAAAATATATCTCCCAAGTTTCAAGTCTCTATGTAAAGTTTAACCTAAGCTGATCATCGATGTAAGTTTCCCATCTAAATAACATAGGGTTTTTGGGAACGATCAATTTTATTCCGACTAAAGTAATGAGTCAAAAAATTTGAAACTCTGTAGGTCTTATTTTCATAATACTAGCTATCCTTCAAAATCTTTACAGATTTTCAGCTATTATAATTTTGGAGTTTCAGGTAGATAAAAACTGCTATCTCTTAGAGTTAGTAAATTAAAATTAGCTCCAAAATTATTATATAATAGCTGAAAATCTGAAAAAATTCTGAGGGATGGCTGCTATTATGAGCATAAAGTTTACAGAGTCTCAAATTTTTAATTGGAATAAAAAATTGATCAGTCGCTGCCAAAAACCCCATGCTATTTAGATGGGAAAATTACATCGTTGGTCGGCTAAGGTTAGAATTGAGGTAGATACTTGAAACTTGGGGGTATTTTTTTTTTATTTATTTCGAGCCATATCAGCCTCTCTCAGAGTAAAAATTCAAAATTACCAAATTTGGGACACTCTAATACAGTAGAGTCTCACTAATCCGGCACTATTAAAAACTAGGGGGTGTCGGATTATTGGAATGTTCGGATTACTGGATTGTATAGAAAAATTCATAATAAATAAAATAAAATAAAATGAATTTCACCCGATATGGCTAACAAACGGATACCAAATCGCGGGCAGAGGGTGCCGGATTATTGGACGTGCTGGTCTATTGAAGTGCCGGATAAGTGAGACTCTACTGTATTATATCTAGCGCAGGAATTGTAAGTGGCAATGATTTGTATTTTGGAAATTGTTCAAGTGTATGTGCAGCAAGTAAAAAATGGCACCCTCACAAGACAACATGATTATAAGAAGAAAGCAAAGCATAAAGAGAGCAGCTATAGGCATTAAGACAGATGTTGCGAGCATAAACTAGCTTTGCAGGCTTTACCAAAACAATTCAACAGAATCCAAACAAAAGAGATTGGAGATGTTTTTTGATTTATATGCGTTCTTGAGTTTTCTTACTAACTTCTCTAGAATGAATGAACATATTAAAAAATAAATTAGATATAGGGGAGAGGTGGCATGAAAGGGACATTTTTGCTGTGGAGGCTCTAGCAAATAAATAATATAACATTTTATAGAGGTAAAAATAGAATTAAAAACTTTAATTTATTGGCTATCGAAATAAAATACAATAAAACGCATTCAATTGTTCTTAGTACTATATTTTTGCATTTAAAAAAAAAAGTGTATTTTGTCCCTTTCAAAAATGTGTTGTATTGAAAGGGACACGATGATCATTTATGAAAAGGGCAACGTGTTAATATAAGGAAATAAACGTAAACTTTACTAGACACATAGTAAATATTAGGAAGGACGTATATAATTAACTATCTTTAGTTAAAATCACATCTTTGAAAGTAATTAATAGCATATTGGTCTTAAATCTCTCATCTTAAAAGATCATTAACATGGAAATAAACTAAATTGAAAGTTTTTGCCGAGAGTAGCAGAATTTTTATATATTGAAGGAGACAATCAAAGAGTGTGTATTCTGCTGGAATTATAAATTTACTATACTATAGTCTAGTTATAAATAAATAAAATTTATAATTCCAGCAGAAGACACACTCTTTTATTGTCTCCTTCAATGGAAATAAACATTTACCTTCATGTAATTAAAAAAACAAAACAATCATAGTTCTTTTAATAGGAATAATTATGTTTTAAAATAATTTTTTTTTTAATATTGTAAAAAGTAACAATAACAATTTTTTATGAAATGGACGTCCCTTTCATAACCGTTTGTTGTGTCCCTTTTCATAACTACCAAACACAAATTAAAAACATGACCACAAAATCTACAATTCCAAATCACCAACCCCAATACCGTTAATTGATTGAACATTAGCTTGTTTAATAATTTAAGAAAAATAGTGGTCTTGTAAATCACCTTTGGGTTTTAGTCCTTTAAACTGCAAGGGAGTAAAACCTTACGTCTTCAACCTCCAAAGCTGAAATTTTCCTTATAAACTACCCCTTGTGTTAATGGTAAAAATCCTTCTTTTTGCTTTGAGTGCCAGTTTAATATACATATTTGTAAACGTCACCCACCCCCTGGCAATGGGATTGATTCTTCTCATACAAACCTTTTGTCTGTCTCTTCTCTCAGATCTGGTTTCTCAAACTTTCTGGTTGAGATACGAGGTGTTTTTAGTACTTTTGAGAGGTATATTGGTCCTCTTTCTTTACGTTACAATTTACTGATCTTTTTTTCTCGTATCTGCATATATTTCACCAATTATAAACAACGCTAAACTGTTTAATTAACAGTTTACGGTACTGGAAAAAACGTTTCTAAAGAAGAGGCAAAAAATAATTGGTACACGATTACAAACAGATGCACGTCACCGGCATCTTTGAAATGATATAAGTCTGAAGTAAGATGTCAATGTATGTACTTTGGGCTTGCCACAGAAGAAAAATAATGTCGTTTCGAGACGACCTTTATTTAGAAAGTTATTTGAATTGTCCCTTTCAATACGTGTCCTTTTCATGCCACCTCTCCCCTAAATATAGATGCTGATATTACACATTACACTATCTCTCGAATTCGCCTCTCCTCTCTCTGTCTCTTTATATTTAAATTATTTTTTTTCTATATAAAAGATTTTCCCAAAAATATGAGACATCCTTTAGAATTGAAAATTATTATAAACAAGCCCAAAGTGGAGTTGCCAAACGTCGCAAAGGTCTATTTATAATGCATTAAAATTGTATTGTATAGATATATTTTCGGATGAATAGAATAATTTTTTTCGTCGCGACTGCTAGGCGCGTCGTAGCTATGTGGATGGCTCAGCTGACCCCGCCCTAGGTCAAGGCAGCCAGATTCTGCTTGGCCCGAGTTCAATCGAAAATCTAATAGGGGATCTGCCAACACTTTTGGACTTGAATGTGAGCCTCCTGAACTTAACATGAAAAAAGGTGTCCCCTGTCGACTTCATCGAGCACGAAAATCGCTTTAGCGAAGAATCTTAACAATAGATTTCGATGGAAATGAGAGCGAAAAACTGAAATAACCTCAAAGGTAAACATTTTTATAATAGCTCGCTATTGTAGTTTAATTAAAATGAAAAACACTAACTTATTCTTAATATACAAATTATGTTACGTTATAATAGGAAATAAATTGACACGTTCTAATGTCGCCATCCACTTGACTTTACCATACAATTCTGGTGGAGTTTGGTACAAGGGCCTAGAATTTAATTTTATGATCCTCCGGCCCCCATTTTTTTTTTTTTTTTTCATTTTTAGTGTTCTAGCGGTCCACTGATTATGTATACAAAATTTGGCTGAGTTTGCTCAAATGGCCTAGATTTTTATTTTTTGACCCCCCCCCCCCCTGACCCCCCCTCTAATTTTGGTGCCAGAAAAAAAATATTTTCGTTATTTTAGGTTCATTTTATAGTATATTTAATTTTTCTTGTTTTTTTAGTTTGAAATTATTATAATTTTAAATTTTAACCCCTCTTTAATTTTGGGTCAATATGCACCAAAGTCTAATCAGTTCATAATCTTAATGCACCAAAACTACATGTGAAATTTGGTTTTGATATTTACTCTAGTTTTTGAGCTAGCTGGTCCACAAAATTTGGTAACGCAAAGACTAACTAACTATTTTATTAGAAGTATGAGCTTTCATTGATTTTTGTTTGAAAATAATTTTGACCCACCCCCACCCTCTTTAAGGGTCACTATTAATTTCAAATGGTCAGAGTCATTTTCATAAGTCTGTATAGGGTGCATATTCGAAATACTAGAAACTTATATTGATATTTCTATTTTTTTGAACCCACCAATTTTGGCCCCCGCAAAATAATAACTCATTTTTATTATAGCTACATTTTATGGTATATTTCATTTTTCTTGTTTTTTTTTTTTTGTTTTTTTTTTTAGTTTAAAAATTTTATAATTTTAATCGTTTGACCCCCCATTTAAACAAAAATCTAATCAGCTCTTAATCTCAATGCACCAAAACTACATGTGAAATTTCGTTTTGATATTTACACTAGTTTTTGAGCTAGAGCGTACTCCAAAATACTAACATACTAACAGACATTTTGACAATACAGTTAATATCTCGAAAATATAATATTTTCGATATTTCCTTATTAGGGCATTTTTTTAATCAAAATAGTTTCAGCCGTTTTTAAAATATTTCGCAAAAACGAAGCAAAAAAAAACAACACTTTTTCATGCCAGATTACATTACTTGACCATATCTTGTATGGTAAAGTACAAATTTGACATGAAGTCGGATTCGATTGGAACTTTGTACATCCTACTACTTGTAACATTTTTCAATCAATAATCTCGTCCTACGGATTCCAATACCTTTTCAACTTTCATAAAATATAAATTTAAGAAGCATTAAAGCTCAGTAAGGAAAAAGACAAAATAAAAGGGAAACGGGCCATTTTTAATTAGCAAAGGAGTATCAAATTAAAACCCTTTCTCTGGTAAAATTCTCTAAAATTAATTATAAATGACCTACTGGGAATGATAATCTTCCCTATGCTAGCATAAAAAATTATTTTAATTAAATGTCAATTCTTAAAAGGTTATCTATTATTAACCCTTCTAATATGGAAAAAATCATCATAGATTGTACAATCCTAAGATTGGTTTAACGCAACCAATAGACTCTCTCCTATGCCATCTCCTTCAGAAGTTACACATATCAAATCATTTATCTGGATTATCTGTGGAGAATATTCTTAACTAATCCTTCCACTTTTCTGTTCTACCTCACTCGATCTCTATAAAAAATCTCTCGTGTCTCAGCTCGTACCTTATACCTAATATGAGCACATCTCATCTTCAAATACTTCTACAATGTTCGTTTTTCCCAGCTTCCTTATTTGTGATTCTATTCATCCTTCTTCAACATTCTTGTATATCACAAAGGCTCCCCCAATCTCTTTTTCTCAACCTCTTGGAGAAATTTCCCAGGATTTTTACTCATACAGCTCGATTCTCCATAAGTACATTTTCTTCAGCAATATCTTCATCTTGTCTAAATTAATTTAGTAGAAGCTTAGACCATGAAATATATAGACACGCCTTCTGCTACTCTCCACACAGAGTGAAGTGAGGCCAACATCGCCTACAGATGACGTCACCTTCTCGCATAAATATTTTGGTAATATTAATATAATATTAATTTGCGATTATTGGAATCCAAAATAAATAATCTAAACTACGATAAATTTATCTCAATGTATAATAATTCCTATAATGGCCATGCTATTTCTGGGTGTTCCTACCTACAGATGACGTCACATTCTCTAGTTGATGTTGGCCTCACCAAATCGACAGCAGGGCGTGTCTATATATTCATGGTCTAAGAGTAGAAGCAAAATAATTTTTTTTTTGGAATTAATTTAGCATAAAAAATTATAGAAATAATTTTTTGAGCTCCTCTCATTCAAAGAGATTTTACTTCCAGAAAGTTTCTAAGCTCTGATTAGCCTATTATTATAGTCTCTTGTCTCGTTTGTTCTTTATTAATGAAAAAAATAATATATAATAATAATAATAATAATAAAGAAAAAAGTTACTGTGACATTTTTTGTTGAAAGGGGTGATAAGATTTAATACATACAGTGGCTCAGAGTCAAGATTGACGGTCCTTGATCTAAACGTTATCCCAATCATTCAAATTAAAAAATTTAAATAATAACAATAAGTAGGTTATAATGAAAGGCATTCCACAAATTATTTAAATCTTATTCAATTTCCGACGTTTCGGAGACTTTTTTCTCCTTCTTCATGGTATTGAATAGTTATTGATGGTTGAGTATAACTATTCAATACCCTGAAGAAGGAAAGAAAAAAGTCTCCGAAACGTCGGAAATTGAATAACATTTAAATAATTTGTGAACTGCCTTTCATTATAACCTACTTATTTTGCTTACCAGTCCGTTTTTCTAAGAAAATAAATAAAATTAAATAATAACAATTATTTGTTGGAGGAGTTCAGGAGAAATAATTAATTAATTTTTCATTATATTTATTTATTTATTTTCAGTTTATGTATTATAATTTATAATAAATAAATTATATTTCTTTTTAAAAGAACACGTTAATTTTTGAAAAGTTTGTTTAATATTAGATTGAAGTAGTTTTTGGAGGACTGATATTGAGAGGATTTTCAAGGTAGTTCAAGGTTCAAAAAAGAAAGATTATAATTATAACTATCTTTTTAATTCAAGGGCGACGTTTCGGAGGTTTATTCCCACGTTCTTCGGGGTTTTGAAAGGCCAGTGAAGGAAATACAATGTGACATTCCTCTCTGTCTCTTCTCTCAGTGACAGTAACAATACTACACTAAATTCTGCTAAGAATGAAATACTGTATAATATTTTTACTGCCACTGAGAGAGTCGAGAATGTCACATTAGCTAATAGGAGACCTCGCTCTAACCAACTCACTCGACTCCCTGGCTCACCAAAGAACCGTTTCTGCCCTTTCCCTGTACTACAGGTACTATCACGGTGTCTGTTCAGTCGAGCTGAAATCAATTATCCCCCCTAAAACCCTCTTTACGAGAAACACGCGGTTTTCGAACGCTCAGCACCCCTTCGCTGTCAAATTGGATAAAAGTCGAACAAGCGCTTTCGCCAACTCTTTTATCCCTATGACTTCCAGAGACTTGAACTCGCTCTCTGCCGTCATCTTTCCCGCGACTTATAGCATTCAGCTATTTAAGACCCGTATCCACAGATACCTTCGACCCCCGCCCAGCCCTTAAAATTCTTTTCACGATGGAGGGGCCAACCCAGGCCTTTGGGGGTTGCACCTTTTTCGAGTAACTCCTTCTCTCATCATTTTCATAAAAGAAAATCTTATTTCCTTCTCTGATCTTTTAAAACCCCGAAGAAGAAGGGAATAAAGCTCCGAAACGTCGAGTTTAAATGAAAAAGATAGTTCTAATTATCTCTCTTTTTTGAACCTTTCTTCATCAAAATCCACTAAATTTGTATAATATTATTTTTTGGACTGATGAGTAATGAAAGTTAAGAGTTATTTCAGTAAAATATTACATACAATCAAATTAGATTTTTTCTCTATATGATAGCACCCTAACATAACATTATTGTTATTATGATATGTCTGCATTAAAATTATGAGAGATTTAGAAAAATGCTTAAAAAAATACGAATTTAATATTTAGCGCCTGAAGATGCAACCCGCGTTTCAGATCGTTTCTATTTGAAAGACGCAGCCGAATCTTTAATAGCCTCTATATTATGTTCACATTTACAAGCATACTTTCTTTCTGTCTGCTTGGACATAATATTATTATTCAATCCTTTGATTAGGATCTTAAGTAAACTCGCTTTGTTATTTAAAGCAATTCAATAATAAAATGCTTCCGTATAGCACCGCTACCAAAATAAAACATAAATCCAATTTTCAGATTGGTTTAAGGTATTATAGACATTTAATTCACTAAAAATGTTAGGATTACGGTTGCTATGTCTATTTTCATTATTAATGACTTATTAATTATTTTATAGTTAGGTAATAACACTTAACTTAGCACCCCTTCAATATTCAGTTTCACAAATACCTACCTTCGACACCTTTTCACTACTTTCAAATTCTTATAGTTCTATCATCCTTTCTCTCACTCTTTCTATGGTTCAAGAGTCGTTTGTGACTTTTATGTATTATTAAGTCTTTTTTGCATCCTCAACAGCGAAAAAAAATCGTTGTTGGCACATGTTCAAACTGTTTGTCTAATTCTGAATTGCATTCATTTGTAATGGAAAAAGATTAAATCTTTCAATTTAAAATCATTTTATTACCAAGTATTAAGTTATAAATCAACAAGTCAGTCGGACATGGGAACATTTGATATCTTAGATTAAGAGTATTTTAACGACAAATGTGATTGATGTCCATACAGTGAATGAATTGTTTATGCTTCGGTGAATGTGTTGTTTTAAGTTGAAGAGTTTCGGTTCTTTTTAGAAATAAGTATCTCATCCATGAAAAGATCTTAGCTAAGCGATTTCAGGGAATAAATCTTTTTAAGAACTGTTGTCATCCACTAGGGATGTAGCTGTGAGGACGATTGGTTGACTTTACTACTTTCAGTAGTAACAAATATAATGGGTGGGAAATCGAAAGGTTAATCGTTGAAGTTTTGGCTTACGCTTGCAGTAACTTGCTTGAGTTTGTAGGGTCAGGGGGTAAGAGATGTGCTGACCACGTGGATAGTGACTGTATAATCAGAATGGCAACAATGGATTTTTCGACGCCATCTTTTAGTAATCTTTCATTAGTTCTGGTTATAATTAGGGGAACATTTTTTTAGTGTTTGTAGCCTTTGGGGAGCATCTTGCTGACCAGGGGGCAGATGTCCCCCTGGACTCCGGTATCCCTCAATCCGCCTTCGGTACGCCACTGGTATAATAAAATAATTTATATTCACCCTATGTTCCCCTATAATAAAATAACTTACATATATACAACCCCGGCCCCTGTAATCAAATAATTTATAATCACCACCTCCCCAATAATAAAATAATTTAATCCCCCCGATTCGCCACTGGTATTGTCGAGATTGAGAACACCAACACTAAAGAAATTAAATATTTTGAATATAGCCAATGATACAAATTCTCTTGGTGACAAATTTGCCTTTAATTCAAATAAAGAAATATTTAATATTTACTAAAAATTATTTTTCTCTAAGAATGTTTTGATAAATGTTAAAAAATCCCTCTATATCTGACATTTTGTTAATTGAATTTTCGATCATTTCTAAAAGTATCTTTTTTTTCTAAATTCCTCTCTTTACCTAAAAGTCAAAATTGTGTCTCAGGTTAGTTGATTGGCTAGCTGGAACATTCGGAATTTCCTATTCTAATTGAATATTTATGTTCGTAAATTTTAGATATTAAATATTGTTTTGTCTGTCCTATATATAACTCATCACAATCACATCATATAATTTTGTATAAACTAAATTATTTTGAAGAGGATTTCTTTCGTTTAATTTTGAAGAAGAATAAAAGAGAATTGGTTAGTTTAACATTGGCATGAATATTGTGAACTAATAATATTTTCTTAATATATTCGGATAACCTTTTTAATGTATGGGTAGTACCTTATGTATGGAACTTGGGACGTATCTTATAAAATATATTACGAGTAAATTAGAGCTTTATAAGCAATCACTAAATTTAAATCTTTCGATCTGAAGAAATTTAGAAAAAAATTGCTAAAAGATGGCATATTTTACGTTGACTATTAGGAAACAGGATCATACATTGTCGTTTTATATAGTCACTATAACCACGTGTGCCCCCCACCGCCTGGTGGCCAGTCGTGCGCCATATTGATTGCTGCTAGCCTGATCAATGATAAAGTCCGTCAATGCTGCCAAAACAGACTTGTCAGTCCCTTTAATTATTGTCGATTTTTGTTAATTGGCTGACATGTCGAGATAGGTGTTTGGGCTGAGTTGGGTGCGAGATTCGGGTGGCCGGCCGCTGTTTAAGGGACGATCGGGAATCTCTCTGGTGGGCTTGTTGGAACACGGCTCGTGCCCAAGGGTAGCTTTTGTTAATTTGAATGAGGTGCGGGGTGTGGGGGTGCGGCCACGTGGTCAAAATGGCGCCGCGAGATGGCCGAGGCGTGGCTGTAGTTGGCGTTGGTAGCAGTGATCATAACGCCAGGTACGCATGCGCCACGGTAACGGTAGCAGTGGCGACGACCGGCTTCCCTGGCGCACCAGTCGTGCTCTAACATCGGGAGCAGCGCCTTTGATGGTGTGCCACTGGCGGCGTGCCAGCGCCTAGCACACACTCCCACCCACACAGACACAAACACACCGATGCACCCGGAACACCCTCCTTCCCACCATTTACGCTCGTAGCACCCCTCCGTCACGGCCTCTCTTTTCACCCTCACTAGTCATTTTCACGCTTTTGATCTCATCTGTTTGTCTGGTTCGCGGGTTCTCGGCACACACGTGTGCGTGTGCGTGCGCCTCCGCCGGGATCACCGCTCCGCCGACCATCACTCGCCTGATCACAATCACGCAGTGCAAAGTGTGAGCCCGAGGCCAGCTTGTGATTTGGCCATGCGGCCCGAGAGGGGGAGTCTGCGCCCCCTCTCGTAACCGTCACACGCCAAGATTTCTCGTATCGAGTTCATCGAGAAATGGGGGCTGACACCTGTCCTCAAGCCGAGGCAGGACCCACGCCCCCGCAGATGTGGGGCGGAGGAACCTGGAGACGGCAGGTATGCTCCTGCCCCGCCCAGCCCCACGCCCCGCCCGACCCGGAGCATGCACTGCACCTCAGACCTCAGGGCATGGCCTGGATGCATCCAGCACCCAGCACTACGGCACCCATAGTCCTAGTACAAATGCATGTGATGCCTGCCACTGCCCCTGCCCGTTGGCAACCACGGCTCCCCAACAACTGACAAACCGAGTAACGGTACGGTTGCCGTGGCGAAACGCCAAACGGCCCCGCGGCTCCGTCCCCCCGTCCGTCTGTCCATCTGTCCGTCCCGTCAAGTGGTTGGTTGCTCGATGCTCGATGTTGACATCAATTAGCCATCTTTTCGCCCCTCTACGCTCGAACCTCCACCCCGCATCCCCAATGATCCCCTCATTTCGCTATTTCGCATTAAAATAAATAACCCTAGTTATTTTAAGAGCGATCTATTATTGAATTCATACTAACAATTTGGCCCCTAAGTTTGATAAACATGTTCTCGTTTTAAATGGGAAGCCTTGGAATGAAATCTTGAGAAAACTTGAGATAGAGCTCGAATTATCAGCGACCGAACATTATCGATTGGAATGTCCCTGCTTTGAAGAGTATTCTAGCACATTAAACATCTTAAATGTTGCTATCTCTCGTAGCTAACCCCCCATCTGAATCGAGCGACTAGCTAGTTACCTATATCTATTCAAATCATCTTTTGCAGACAACTTTCGTCGATTCAGAGAACAATATTTTTCAATCTATATGAGAACAACTCAAATCGACCTAGTCACTTTAGTTTTTATTTTATTCCCTCTCATTGGAACAGATGTTCCTTATCACCTAAGAATAGAGCAATCAGGAATCTCGAAATTCCACTTTCCTCCATACATTTTCATTTTTAAGCATGCCTCATTATCGCACAATGTTCGTTATTCAAAAACAAATTATCGAATGTTTAAATAGTTAAGATCTTTAAGATAGAGTGAAAATGTTGACTTGTGGTAGTGTGATCAGTGAATAATAAAAAATATGCAACTTCTGAATGTACCATTTTAATGTAAACTGTTTACCATTGATACAACATACCTACTGATTAACAATATGTACCTACAATGAAAATTTATTTTCATCACTGACCTACTGCTAGATAATATATAAGAAACTAGGTTATTTGTCTGTTAATCACTTCAATTAAAGATGCAGAGGGTATTAAAGAGGATTTTATGCGATATTTAAAAAAATGTTGATAACCCACATTTCAGGTCTAAGATGATATAAGGGAATTTCAAATTGTTTTAGAGGAAAGAAATCAATAAAGGAAGAGGAAAATATATTCTCATAAATATCATCCAACTTTTATCTCTTTTCCTTACCTTCTCCAAAAATGACTTTTTGGAGCAATCGTGTCTTATCAATTTTAAGATTTTGTCATATTGGAAATCTCTAAAGATACGATGAATAATGATACTTACTTTATATTAAACAATAATTGAAGATAATTAAAAAATAATTTCAAATTTCTTCATCTACCAGTAAAACTTTTGTAAAGTTGAAACATACCTACACTAATTATAATATTTTAACTTTATAGTAGTATGATTTCAAAATTTTTTCCGACTTTCTGCACATATCGGGGAAAGGGAAAATTAGATTTTTTATTAGATACAAATTATCTGTTTATTAGGTTAAATTCTCACTAAGTGAAAATTAATTTTTAATATAGAAATATGAAGCAAAATCTGTATATATCTAATACAAAAATTTTATATCTACACACCTTATATGTCTTCTAGACAAAATATTAATCATAATTATTTGAACATGATATTAAGGTTGTTTTTGGACTGAAAATTTTATTCTTTTAATTATATATTGTTTAATTTCTTTACTAACTATTGGTAAGTGGTTCTTGGCACTACGCAGTCTCGTGGCCAAAAATATAACTATACTACACAGCTGCACAACTATCAATAATTTTTCAAAATTGAGATGCCGATGAATATTTAAATAAAGTACTCAATAGTGCATAAGATAGTAAACAAGAAACTAATAATCTATCTTGTTCGTTTTTTAGTAATTTTCTTTACACAATAAAAATTAATATAACCCGATTGTATTGGTTTTTATTTTGACCACCAGTCAGCGCTGTTTACCAACGGACAGATACCAATAGGTACTATTTAATAAAACATTTTCATTCACGAAATGATTGGAGTACCTACCTAATTTAGCAAAGAATTCGAATTTATTGACGCTCTAATCATTGGATGAATAAATATCATTCAGTCACTATGAGAAGTGCTTCCTAATCAAATGATGGTTCAATTCCGAAATCTCATCATCGTTAATTGACAAACGGACTTGAAACAAACAATTAATCTCTACGATTATTCTCTAAAGCACTAGAAATAATTAAAAAAATAAATTAAAACATTGTAATCAAGAATAATCAGAATAATTAAGTTAAAACTCTTAAATAAGACAAAAATTATTGGTTCTGTTAAAGACTCAGTGAAATCCTCAAATAAAAAGATTAAAAATATATAATTTTAAGATCTTAGAGCAAAACTCAACTATTAATTATTTGATAAGATTAGTTAAATGTGTGAAAAATGTATTTTTAGCTTGCAATTGATGTTGGTGAAATAAGAGAAACAAACGATTTTCAAAGATAGCAAAATATTATATTCTTTCTTATTATTTAAATTTTTCACATTTTTTTCGCATGCGGTTCATTTGAAAGGAATGCCATTTAATTAGTATTCTTTTAAACAATTAAGTAGCACAATTTATTATCTTTTATATATCTATAAGTTTCACTGACTAATCAATTTCTAGGATAAATTTTTGGACAAAAAGGAAACAAAATTCTACCAGGTATGGTTTATTTTTTATTTATTAGCAAATGAAATAATATTTTTTTCTAATTTTTATTTAAATTATGAAGAACTATGATAAATTTATACAATAGGTACTTCTAGAAACTCAAATTCAATGTCTCAAATCATTGAAAGATAAAATATATTTATGGTTATCAAAAAATTAGTCTAAACGATAATAAATTTGACATAAAGTAAAACCAAGAGAGTAAAGTTTCTGAGATTTATTCCCTCCTTCTTCAGGGTTTTGAAAGGTCACTGAAGGAAATCCAATGTGACATTCGCCTCTGTCTCCTCCCTCAGTGGCAGTAACAATATTATAAAGTATTTCATTCTCAACAGAATTTAGTGAAGCGAAAGTATCTGTGAATGCGGGTCTTAAACAGCTTAAGGTTATAAGTCGCGAGAAAGAGGGTTGCTGGAAGCGTGTTTCAGTCTCTGGAGGTCATAGGGCTAAAAGAAATGGCGAAAGCACTGGTTCGATTTTTATCCAATTTGACAGTGAAGGGGTGCTTAAAAGATTTATATTCTGATGCCTAGAGAAAAGATTTGCATATTGATGTATTTGCAGTGGTGTCATCGCAAATTTGTCTCTGCCGGAACGCTGAAATTCCGGGTAACCCGGGGGATCCGGGGGGTGCTTTTGGAAATATATGTTCCCAAAACCATTGCTGGAACGGCGCACCATGCATGATACCACTGTGTATTTGATAGGACAAAATTAGCGGAACGTGTACATAATAAAGAAAATTTAAATAAAATGTGAAATTTGAGGCAAAATCAATATTTAAGTGAGTTATTAAAATTAATAAAACTAAGATTAAAAATAATATTAACAAATTACTCAAGAAACTAAAAGATAAGTCAACGCTTTAAATCGAATTATAGCTTTTTTTTGTTCATGAGTATATTTTGTGCAAATCAAAACTATAAAGTAATAATATTGAATAAAAATTATGCTTATTTAATAAAAGATGTAGATACAAAGATACAGGGTGAATTTGCATTTTATAATCTCAAGAGAAAAGTTGAAAAAAATTAAGGTAATATAAATTTAAGATTGTAAGATTGTATTTAATCTACTTATTAATTAGACTGCTAAAATTGTCCGACAAAATACCTTTGATGCTATCGAGATTATCAGTAATTAAGGTTTGGTGTTTTCAAAATCCATGGTATATTTAATGTGGTTAGTGGTTAGGTCAGTGTCACGCTCGTATACATTTTAGAACTGAGTCTTCAATCTACTAATTAGACCACTAACATCTTGAATTTTACATGAATTATTTCTTTTAAATTTTGTAATGCTATTTTTTCCAGTCAATGAGAGATATGAAAGTATGGAACTATAGAGAGTAAAAAAAAATGGGTTGAGATCGAAAACTGTCTTCAGTCTAAAACTGAGATTTAACATTTTTCTATAGTACTAAACTTTGGAAGGATAACTTAATTGATACCAAATGACACACAAGACTAGAAACTATTAAATTCTCAGTTTTAATAGGCATTTCATAACATCAGATAAATAGTAAGCAATATTTATTTAAAAAAAAAATCAATTAGGTTGTCCTCTGCTTGATGCAAATAAAAATATACATATATAATACAATAATAATAAAATATACATATATTATATAACAAATATATATTGGATATAGAAATTCATTTTGTTGTTATAGCAAACTAGCTTCATAAACATAGCTTGCTGCTCTGTAATCTCCTGAAGATAGTCTTATACCCTAAAATATATACATATATAGAGTCGTGCTAAACAAGCATCTTATATTTTATTTTTGTGAAACCTACTAGTATTTTATATTTTAAATTTTAAAAAGTTTCAAAAAATTTTCAAAGTATTCCTTATTTTATTTAAAATGTTTCGCCAGGAACCACCTCTATTCTCCCGTAACAGAAAAAAATAGCTTGCTATAACAGATAAACGAATTTCTATATCTAATCGGGCAATTGCCCTCCTGAGAAATAAGAAATGAAATATTTATACAAAGAAATGAGTATCTATTTGAGAAAGAAAGATCGAATGGTCCGATGCTGAATCTTTATTTCAGTTAAGCAGTAATTTTTACTATTCCAAAATGGAGTAAACATTGTTGGCTTTCGTTATATGTTGCATGTTTGTAGGTGATTGTCTTAAGAGACTAGTTACCCGGAAAGACAACTAGTGCTTGGGTTCAACTCCCTAGAGGACAGGACCCTCCTACATGCAATATAAACATAATATCTATTAAAATCTTTGATTCGGCCTAAATTCATTTTCGTTAAAATATTTATAATTAAAAAGACTGATGAGAAAGGCCAAACCTTCGAAACTATAGTCTTAAAAAAATAAATTATGATAGGTAAATTTATATATGTATATACATATTTATATGTTTATTTGCACAAAGCAGAGGACAACCTCAGTGGTTTCTCTTTATGAATCAACAACTCTGCTACTCTCAGCAAATTAAAATCTTTACAATTATCTAATATTTATTTACTCTTGGGCATGCTCTAATTTATTCACTTTGATTCAGGAAGAAAGAAAAATAATTTCAAGTTTAAAATTTTTTGATTTATTTCATTTATCAAAACAATTTTTCAATACTCCTCTTCTCTTGTTTATTTTTGTTTTATTTCATTCCTTACTTTATTGCACATCCAAAAATTCTCAAAGGTTGCAATTTCGTTTTTCCTAAAAAAATTACTAACGTTTTTTTCCCTGTGGTATTTTACAATAGCTCCTTGATATTTCATTTTATAAAATTCACTATAATTTCAATAATAACTTATTTTAAAAAGTATTATTTTTTGAAATAGCAATTAATATGTAAGTAGGTATAAACTTCCAAAATGAGGTATTTGAAGGCCAACTTCGAGAGCTTCACATCTGTCTCTCTTGGGCTTCAAATACCTCATTTTGGAAGTTTATACATACTATTATTTTACGAGCTTTTCGTGAGTGCCTTCGGCACGCCCTCGAAGTTCGGCCTTCCGGGCTGGTGCACTGGCGGGCGGCGTCTCGGTCCAAAAATGTTATTCCTCTTAAAAAACCACACTCCAAATGTAGGTATACCTGTAAACTCCCGAAAATACATAGTCTCTTAAAAGTTTCACCTCATTTTCTTCCTGACACAGCTACAGAAATGAGGCTCTAGATATGAATCTGGAAGTATTTTTTTAATATTTAGTATTGTCTCCCCTAGATTTTTAGAAAAAAATATTTAAATAGTATACAAATAGGCATACAAAGGATCATTGAATTAATGGAAAGAGAGTGATTCCATTTCTTTGCTCGTGAGTGTAGTAAGGTCCACTTCAAAATTTCTGGATAATCTTTAAATTTTCAAATTATTATACGTTATTTCAAATATTATTTTAAAAAACATTTTTTGTTTTGAAAAGTATATTGGTTCTCGAAATAAAATAAAATTGTTGCATAGTTTCAAGGGGAAATTAAAATGAATGATTTTCCGAAAAGGGTGCCGATAGAAGGTTTGAAGTCCCTGCCTGGTATATCTTCCAGTTCAAGCATGTCAAAGACAAGTTCAGACGAGTTTTAGTCGAATAAAAATTGTTATTGCTGAGGAACTATTAAAACAGTAGTAATACAAAAAAGGAATAAATAATGATGATTAGAGAATTTCTGGACTAATCCATTTCTAAAAACTCTCAATGTATAAGATCGGAAATAACTAAGAGTGCTATAGAGAAGGCATAGCTTGCTTATAGCAAAAGAATTAGGAGAAATTTAAGATTTTCTTATAAGACTGATTCATTGTGGTCGTTTTCCATCTCAGGGACTGTGGAGTTTTAAGTAATAAGATTTAATTTCTGACTTCTACCCTCACTCACATAAAGCAGTATCGGTTTGGGGAGAAGGTCCCAAAATATATTTTTAAAAAATCTAATGTTAAATTTTAAAAATAACGAAAATGATGCTGTATTCGAAAAAACGAAGTTTAAAATAAAATTTCAAAAAATGAGGGTACTTTTTTGGGAAGCATCCCATGGTTGAAAGGTCACCAACCTCTACTGGAGCGAACATATTTATACTGTAATGTAGCACATAAGAATATAAAGGGTGGGCCAGAAAGTACTACCACATTTTGAAGAGGTATTAAAAAATGAAAAAATTTAACTAGAAAAAACTGAATATTTTTTGAAAAGAACATAAAATGTATTTTTTTAATGTGTTTTAAACATTATCAGACAAAAAAGGGCGGGGGGGGGGGGGGGTCAAAAATGAAAATTCTAGCCCTTTCGACCAAACTCAACCAAATTTTGTATACATATTCTGTGGACCCCTAGAAGGATATAAATGCAAAAACTAACAACCCAAAATGGGGGGGTGGGGGTCAAAAATGAAAATTATAGCCCTTTCGACCAAACTATGTATACAAAATTTGGTTAGTTTTTGCATTTATAGCCTTCTGGTTTTCCACAGAATATGTATACAAAATTTGGTTGAGTTTGGTCAAAAGGGCTAGAATTTTCATTTTTTACCCTCCCCCATTTTGTGTGGTTATTTTTTGTTGGCCCACAGTTTTTTTATTAAAAATTTCGTTTTTTTTGTTATAAAGGGCTATAATTTTCTTTTTTGACCCCCCCCCCCCCCCGCCCTTTTTTGTCTGATAATGTTTAAAACACATTAAAAAAAAATATTTTATGTTCTTTTCAAAAATATATTCAGTTTTTTTCTAGTTAAATTTTTTCATTTTTTTATACCGCTTCAAAATGTAGTAGATCTTTATGGCCCACCCTGTATTATTAAACTCAAATGAATCTTTTCTTTAAAAATGCATTTTGTAATATCTATATTGTATAACATTGGAATGTAGTTGTTGACCTTGAAACAGTCATTAAATCAAGAACTACTTGAGTTCAAACCTACTATAAATACTTAACCTACTTAAGCCGCTTCATCGTCGACACCTTATTTTTGTCTCTACTCCCACGAGCGAATAAAATTACTGATTTTTTGCTGTCACTTTTCATTGATCCCCGAATAGAAGCCTCCCTGTGTCTTAGATCAAAGACACGGAAATTCATGAAACGAACCCAAGTCTGTTTATGCAAACATCATTGATATAGGAAATAAACATCATTTGCATAGATTTCAATAATTTATTTGAATGGATATTTCGCAAGAAATTAATGCTATTAATAAATAGATAAAATTTTAAAATTAAATTTTTTTTGGCAAAATTGGAGAGTTGTTGATTTTTCAGAGCAAATTAATCAAGGTGTCTTTTACTTAATTGCTAAATAAATATAAGCAACTTTTTTTTATATGCTCTTAAAAAGATAAAATTTTGAAGTTTTTAAATGAAATGACTACTATCATTTGCTTATTATTTGATAAATTTCATCGACCTGTGGAAACTGGAAATTTTATTCATTTTGTAATAAATTAAATTAAATAAGTTATTATAAAAAAATACAAATCTTTTATAAAACAATCTTAAAAATGTTTATTTTCAACCCAAACGTTTCGGGTGAAATTCTCCTTTTATCAATGGAAATTTTTTAAATGAAAAAAAGAAAAAAAAAGTTGCTTCCTTTAATGTTAAGAAAGGAACAATTTTTACTTTTTTTCTCAATTAAAAAATCTCCATTGATAAAGGGAGAATTTCTCCCGGGGCGTTTGGGTTGAAAATAAACGTTTTTAAGATTAAAAGAGAAAGAATTTAATATTTTGGACAAATTCTAAGATTTTAGTAGAAATATTTTTAAATGGCGATATCAGAGGGGATTCATCTCCTCAGGAGTCGAATCTGATAACTAACATGCTTTCCGGGCAGTCAGCTCACTCAGAGAGGTTTTTTGTCTCGAGGGTGTGAGCTGACTGCCCGGAAAGCATGTTAGTTCTCAGGTTCGACTTCTGAAGGGATGATCCCCTCTGATATCTCAATATAAAAATATTTTTACAAAAATCTTAGAATTTGTCTTGAGAATTAAATTCTTTCTCTTTTAATATACATTGGTTAATTTTAACCCGAGCTGATTTTTTGAAAAACATTCCAACTATTTTCAAAAAAAGATGTTCAAATCTTTAGTTTTATGTTTTTAAGATTGTTTTAAGTTAAAAAGATTTGTATTTTTATAATATTTTTAAAAAAATCAATAATTTTTTTTTTTAATATCATACATATATAAGGTAGACTGAATAAGATATCGCTTCACCTGATCAATTAGGTTTTGATTTGTCCAATTAAGATGCCGTGTTCTGTTATCATGAGGTTCGCTGTCTGAGCAAGATGTCGTGCTAGAGTAGATCAAAATATGCCGTGATTTTTTCAATCAAAAAAATACAATTCATTCGGAAATAAGTTATGGGTTTGTTTAGAATATAAAGACGAATTTGGTGTGCCTTTACACCAGTGGTTCCCAACCTGGGGGCGATCGCCCCCCAAGTGGGCGATTTGGGTTATCGGGGGCGATTGGGGGGCGAAGAGTATTCCAAGAGGGGAAAATTAAAATACACTCACGTGCAAAGAAATGGAATCACTTCTCTTGCGAGTTGTTAAATGTAATTTTCATTCTCAAATATAAATAATGTTATGTTATATTAATATTTTTTAGAAAAAATATTTAAATTTCTAATAAATTACAAAGAAACATACTGTTGTTAACGCGGCATTTAGAGTATTTTTTTCTTGATAATAATATAATTCTTTTTAATGGTAATATTTTGGAGTAGCAGGCGGTATGTCCTTTGATGCTGGAACATGCTTTATTTGACAATAGGATGGTGGGACTTTACAATTCCCACTTTTTGAACCTCAATAAATTTAATTTATGTTTGTCATATTTTGGGTTAAGAGATTAAGTCCTGTCGGAAGGCTTTTTAACTGAAGGAAACACCAGATGTCAATAAAAAATCATTGATTGGGGTTTTTCTAAATTTCGACTTTGCGTGGGAATTTTCCAAGAGGGTAATTTCTAGAAAATAGGCAGGCTTCAATATTTCGAACCGAATAAAACTGCTTTGGTTCTTTTTATATACGATAATAAAATTGTTTAAAATAATATAACTGCTTTATTATTTACACTTTAGCCATACAATGAAAATGAAAAGGGGGCGATAGGTGTTAGTAAACCTCCAGAGAGGGGCGATGGGCCACAAAAGGTTGGGAACCACTGCTTTACACAAATAAATTTACCTAGCTAAAATCATTCTTAAAGATACATTTTCAAAATGGTTAATGGATAATGATGGTAAAATAAATGAAATTTTTTTCTGTTATAGATTAAGGCGTTTTTTAAAAAAAATACAAAAATGAAAATTCAATAAGATTAATCCTCCAGTATAAGATAAGAATCTATGGTTATTTTTTATTTTAAGTCGATTTCTCTATATCTTCAGCAATGGTTACCAAAACATCAAAAATGCAATGTGAAATGGATATTCCTCAATTAGATGAGAATCGATTGCTATTTTTGATTTCAAGCCGAATCCTTCAAGTCTTCAGCTTCAATGTAAATTTTTTAATTTATCTATCAATATAACGAGACTATATGTAGTTTCGAGGGTTTTGCTCTTTTCAGTTTATTACAAATTATTCGCAGGAATTTTAATAGACTGATGAAGAGGGCAAAGCCCTCGAAACTACATATAGTCTCGTTATAAATAAATTAAAAAATTTACATTGCTGAAGACATGAAGGATTCGACTTAAAATCAAAAATAGCCATCGATTCTCATCTAATACTTGAGGAATAACCATTTTAAATTGCATTTTTGAAGTTTTGATAGTCTCGTTATAAATAAATTAAAAAATTTAAGACACACTCTTTTATTGTCTCCTTTAATTTATAAAAATGATGGTACTCTTGGTAAAAAGAATTTTTTTTCAGCAATGGTTACCAATGGTAATCGAAACGTCAAAAATGCATTGCAGAATCGTTATTCCTCAAGTAATAGATGAGAATCGATGACTATTTTTTTATTTTAAGTCAACATGGACTTCAAATAGCCAGCGATATGGATATACTCTAAAACGGTGCTTTGCAGTTTTTCTATTTATTCAATTTAGCTTTTTGACTAGATTCTTATTACAGACAGTCAACACTGAATAGAGGTAGCCTAGGTACATATTGAACGGATTCTATTGTTACAACGAATATTTCTGGTTTTGATTTTTGTCCAGTGCAGAAAAGAATGTTAAGCTGATATAACAAAATAAGGCCAACAAAATATAAAAATCAAAAAGAAATATATTTTAAAAACAGACTATTTATCATAAAGCTTGTAAGTAATTTCTACAAACCAAAACATTCTGTTTTAATCTATTATATAGAATATTATTATTCTTTGATTCGATCGGGAAACGTCCTGTCTTTCTGAAAACTTAATGGAATATTTTCTTTGATTTTAAAAGTTTACTTCCCTGTTAAATTCTAAAATAGAATCACTTGGCCAACTCATCCTTCAAATTACATTCAGTTAAATTGACTATCACTCTGACAGCGGAAAATTGAGAATTTTTGGAAGATAAGAGATCCAGAGGCATTATCAATTAAAATTCATATCATATCGGTTAATCCAATCGTGTAACATTGATAATGTTTTCATTCAAAAAGTTGGATGCAGAGAATATCATGTGTTCCTCAATCTCCATTATCAAACCTGCTAGTTCAAGTTGAGTCTTGCAAATACTAGATACAATATAATATTCACAAAAACACATTTTCTTTTTTTCTAAATGCCATGTTATTTTGAGAACTTTCAATGGATCTGTGTGTTGAAATTTTTATTGATATCTGAATTCCGTCCGCAGTTACACATCTTCCAAAACAAAATTAATCATTTTTTTTTAATACATTCAGAGTCACGTCAGAAAATAGATAATTTGTCGCTGGAGCCAAATGGTTTGTTTCCATCAGATCAGAAGCTATTTATATAATAATAATAATGAGGAGCCATCCTGTTCTTATATCAAGATTCGCAATAATAGAAATTAGTTTACTTTTTCTACAAACAGTCATTAATAGAATTTAGAAAAAATAACCATCATCACTAAAATTTCGCAAGTGTTTTATAATTTTCCTTCAGTACCTATGGTATCTATATATTTAAAATTGAGGTTTTTTCTGTACATTGGTCCAAATCGCTTCAAATTTTGGATGCACTAAATCTGAGCTATAAAATACAGTGAAATCTCTCAAATCCGAACCCCGGAAATCCGTACGAGATTTTTTTGTAAAATTTAAGTTTGGGTAGGTGTTTTTTATCGAACTCGAGGCTAAGCCAAAGCTTCTTCCAAGTTCACACTCGTATTTTGCCACGATTCTGCAATCCAGTAAATAACGTCTTTTATTGTAACTTTCTTCAGCTTTTCAAGGATAGAAAGAGATAGAAACCATTTTCTTCAATAAGATATCCAAATCACCAGCTTTCGGCTAATGCGAACAGACTACAGCCCCAATTAATTCGGATTTGAGGGGTTTCACTGTATTTTGATATTTTGACCCCAAAAGGGATTTTTACTATTAACTCTACAGCAAATTTGACCTAAGCAAAGTTGTAGAGGATGTGATTTCTGAAATTTTTGTTTAAAAAAAATCCCCCAAAACATTAAATATTAATCAAATTCAGGAGAGGTTGGCTGAGTAGAGCCTGCTTTAGAGGGGCGTTATATTTCAAACAAACTTTTGGCTTTCTCGAGACTCTGCCCGCCAGGGTAACCCGCCGAAGGCACTTCTGTCGCAGATAGTTTGAAATAAAATTTACTTTTGGAGCCGTTTTCAAATGTTTGAGAAATTCATGTGCTACTCTCAGGAAAACGCCAATCATTTTGATACCAAGAAATCGATGCTTTGAACGATTCCAGCTACATTAATCAACGCTTGTTTTAATTAATTTTCTAATTTCATCAAGTGTGGCCTAACCTCAAATAACTTCCAGGTGATCAATTTGATCACGTAACTATCAAATGCAAAATGAACATGGATAATATTTATGAACTAATTCAGCTTTTGGTTACGAGTTTTCGGGCTGTATTTTGGGTAGTCAGACTAATGATTTGCAGGATTTTTCAGAATAGTCTATATCCTTTGGTCAAATTATATAATTTATTAATAATTTCCATTAGAATTAACATATTTCAAACTCTTCTTCTTGAACTGCTTGAACGAGTTGATAACTTTACAAATTACCATCTTACCAGTGGTTTTTCGATTTTGTAATTCTATAATCTTTATTTAGAGAAAAGAAGAAAGTTCCTGAATTCCAAATCAACAATAACAGAGAGGATTATTTACAAATATATCCCGGCCTAGGATGTGAATTCTCTTGTAACACCTCCAAATGGTGAGTCATTTCCAATGGTATGCAGCACGCTTGAATTCTTTACTAAAACAACATCTTTTGTCGAAGAAAGAATAGAATTTAAAAAAAAAATCCATCGAAGGGAAATACTATTGTATATCACCAGGTTCGTGCTTATGACAAGCAATTTGTACTTATTTCATTTTTTTTTTTATATTTCATACATTTTTACTTGTGAATAACATCTGAACTGAGATTATCTTCGACACTCAGAGTGTCATAAGAAACATATACTTGTAACATTGAAAATGTTTATATCTCAAAAATTGTTAAACAAAAAATACTAGTTTTAAAACAGAGATTCTCAAAACTGTGCGCCTCGGCTCTTCACAGGTGCACCGCGAAGATTCATAATTAATTGAAGCAAGACATTTGGCCTAATAGACAAAAAACAGAGAGAGAAGCTAAAAATTTATTTATTATTCATTTTTATCTCTTACTTTCGATTAGACATACATAAACTATTAATTCCCAAGATATTTTTATCAATTCTAATACAAGAGTATTTAGAGAGACCATATACGGTATTTGTTTTGATATAAGGCGATAAAATTTAACTTTGACACCCTCAAAAAAATCTGAAATGTATACAAAGGGTCCCCCTGTTGTCTGAATTTTGAATTTTCATAGAAAAATAAATTATTAATTTTCAAGGAATTTTTATCTTTTCTAATACAAGAGTATTTATAGAGACCAAATACGCTTTTTGTTTTGATATATGTTCTTTTTTTTACTTAGGATAGGGCACTATTTGGAAAATTTTAATTGAAAAAAGGCATCGCGACTCGGAAAAGTTTGGCAACCCCTGTTTTAAACTATTTTGCAATTGATAAAATTTCAAGAAAAATTAGAAATTGTGCTATTAAATCCATTTACTTAGCAGTTGCCGAAACCAGACTATTAAAAACAGTCCAAATTATTTTTTATATTTACTTAATCGGGCCTAAAAACATTTGGAAAATAATTTCCGGTAAATTTTTAGTTTTAGCCTTAATTTTTAAAATTTATTTAGATTTAAAATGACGATGTGAGAGAGCTCCAATTATTTTTAAATGATTCTTGTACCTTTTGTCATTTAAAAACGGAAATTAACTTAAAATCATGAAAAAATTTCACAAATCTGCTTATTTTCTCCATGATAAATTATATTAGTATAAATCACATATTTTAGTCTAAGCTTGCACTCCAACTACAAAAGCTATCATATAGTTCTAATTAGTATCAAAAATAGAAAGTCAAAATAATTGAGAAGTTAGAAGACTTTGAAAAGTACTTTTCCAAAGAGGCTTTTACTTAGTAAAAGTAAAAATATTGTCTTTATATTTCGAATCACCATTTGATACAATTAACAGAAATATCGGTGGAATTGGAGTTGGATTCATTTCATATTGAGTTAGGAAACTTTATAATTGAGAAATGATGAAAAAATTAGAAAATTAGAAAAATTAAATTTTGAAGTGGGATCAGTGGGGGGATGCCATTCGAATGCCGAAGCGGTAATTGGAATTTAAATTAACATGATGAATTTTTTATTCTTTTTGGATTTTTGCAATTTGAAATTTGAAAAAACAAATAATCAAGATCGACTTCTAAATTTTTAGAAAAAACATTTAATTTATAATATATCATTTCCGTCCATAATTTGTATTAATTTGAAAGTTTATAACAAGGAAAATAAGGACAAGATTTTATGCGCGACTTTTTTATTTATCGGCCAACGTTTCGTCGACTTTGTCGACTTCTTCAGGGCTCAAATAGTCAAAAAACGGACACTTGATAATTTTTAGATAAAATGAATAAGTACAATTTGAAAATTTATAATCGGAAAATAAGAACAAGTTTTTATGTGTGATTTTTTTATGTATCAGCCAACGTTTCGTCGACTTCTTCAGGACTTCAAATAGTCATGATACACATTCGTCTAAATTTTCTTTTTTGAAGTCCATCAGAAAACACAATTTTCAAAAAAAATTTGCCACCTTCACATAAACAAATTTTCCTTCTTTTCTTTAAATTAATAATTAAACTACACAAAACAGAAATACATAGAATGAGGCAACACTGTTTTTTAAAACAATAGAATAGAATTCTTTTTTTTTATTGATCTTTACATTTAGAAATTTCAAATTTAAATTAAGATTTATTAATTTAAAGAATAAAAGGAAAAATTGTTTATGTGAATGTGCCAAAAAAAATTTTTTGAAAATTGTGTTTGTCTTCATTGGTAAGATAAAAAGAAAATTTAGACGAATTTGTAGCATGACTATTTGCAGCCCTGAAAAAGTCGGCAAAGTCGACGAAACGTTGGCTGATACATAAAAGAGTCACTCATAAAAACTTGTCCTTTTTTTCCTGATATAAACTTTCAAATTAATTTAATTTATTTCTTTTTGTAGTCGTCTTAAGTTTTGCTCAAAAATCCACACATATTGAAAGAATTTATAGATCAAGATCCGATAAGAGTTATATCCAATGGGCTGAAATTTTCGGAATATATTCTATATAATTGATCTATGGTACCCATTGAACCTAAGGAACGCGGGTATCTCTAGTGCAATGGATGTACCCAGACATACCAGTGAGTACAGTGACATTCCTAGATCCGCCCTAGGAATCCCAGAGATAGATATGTGCGGGGTTATTATTAAATTGATTTTTTAGCAATATATTTGTTAACATTTTCATCATTTGTGGACTTCAAGTCTGCCACGACTTAAAAAGTTCAAAAACTACTGGTTTAATAGTACGGGATTGTTTTTCGTACCATTTATTTAAGACTATAAGGCCAGGCGTGAATTTTTCTTCAGTCTCTCTGAAAAAAAGTAGGATTCTAAAAAATAGTGAATTCTCACTAAAACTTCATTAAATTGTCATCTGAAATATTTATAATAGCCCGTTTTATTTTTAAAAAGATAGAGAAATATTGTTCTAGATCAGTGTTTCTCAATCTTTTTTGGTTGACGGCACACTAAAAATATCTGGAATAATTTGCGCCACACCTAAATATATAAAAAAAAAGTAAAAGTTGTATGATGCAAAAAAAAAATGAAATAATTACAAATACTATTTCAAAGTTACAAAACCCATCCAATTTGAATTCTTTGTCAAGAACGCTCGCGGCACACTGGTTGAGAAAATCTGGCTTAGAGAGCCCAACAGTTCTCCGCATTGAAAATATAAAAATTTTGCTACAGAACAAACTTTCTAAGACGATTTTTTTATGAATTTATTTTTTTTCTATTGAATGATAAAAATGAAGAAAAAAGTAAAAAATTTTCACCACCCAGTTAGAACAAGTATTTTTTTTTCACATTATTGTCTGAATTTTATTGAAGTACAATTAAATATTTGTTCTCTCTATAACGAGTATAATTTTGATTCAAGAGCAAAAGGTCATTCCTAGAATAATAAAAATTAAATCTTTAATCTTTAGTCTGAACTTGTATTTCGCATCCTTGCATTTCCTTCGCTATAAAGGGAGAAGTTAGATAATTCTATCCACGGCTTTTTAGTTATTTTTCTCGTTTGGATTCTAATGAAAGAATCTCCCCCTTCATATTTATTAATTAAGAAAAAAAAGTGACAAATTGTCCAAGACTCGGGTCGCTAGTTATGCAGTAGTAATTAATAATAAACTTAAATATAAATTGTTTATTTATGCCTATATTATGACTTCGCATTAAAATCTCAATACAAGTTTTTCTTTTTGCATTTTTGAACCGGAACTTTTAAAGCTAGATCACCTTTTAGCTAACCCGGGCCACATTTGAAGAAAAAAAAATGTCTCGGACCGCAGATAATTTTTTTATGCTATCAAATACAAGAAGAGGCCCATGAAGATGCGGCCCCTATGAATCTCGAAAGATCTCTGCATTACTGAATGGGAGGAATAGATCGAGAGAATTGGTGTAGAACGTAGGTGTTTAAGTTTTGAAGGTTTGAAGGTTATATGTGTCAGAAAGTTTGCAGGTAAAAAAATTATATTTATTTAAATGGAGTCGAAAATAGATTGAAATGGTGATTATTTGAATTTTAGTCCAGATTCAAAATTTAAAATTAGCATATATTTTTCGAAAACTTTTCGGTAGATTTCTTATTTTAGAGAAACAAAATTATCCGTCCAAATTGTTATATCTTTTCCAGGAGCTACATATAAATCTCAATGTTTTAAGGAAGTTTATAAATTTATGTTTACTCTAGATAGAGAGGCTAGACAGGAACTCTAAATTCATTTTTGACTCAGGATAGCTGTTTTCAAGATATTTATATATAGCTAGAGCAATCCAGGTTGAACATTTTTTTTTCTATTTTTCTGGACTCTGATACTCTCGATATCTAAGAAGGGAGATAGTATAGAAATTTCGTTTAGGGGCTAAGTACATCTATTTCTAAAAAGGAGAACTCATTAGATTTGGTTTGCTTCAGAACTTCCGGGTGAAAAAGACAGATAAAATCGTTATTTGGGAAACACTTAAGCAGTTGTAGCTAATGAATTGAATTTCATAGGAAAAGTTTAATTAGGCTGGTGCAGTATCAGTTTAAACCATCAACTGACAAAAAAATTGCTAAAATATCAAAATTCGCGGTGGGTGAACCTTGTCTAGGAAAATTTTATCATCCAATTATTGTCTAAAAATTTTTAATATAAATTATTTCTTTATGATTCCTCGCTAACTATAAATAAAATAATTGTACTATCCAGGCGGTGGGGGGTAGATTAATACTTTCGCCTCTTAGTCGTTTCTTATTCAGATTCGATGTTCAATTGAATTTGTTCGTTCTTCTCTGGACGTTTGTGTCAATTTGGGGCTAGGCTGCCCATGGCCGCGTGTTGGCCCATCACGTTTGCACGCATGCCAGGGTTGGGGTCGGGTGCAATTGGGGGCTGAGGCGCTGATGAGGGGCGCAGGGAAAGTCCCATATCGATCTCATCTCCTTCACTTCCGCACCTCTGCAAACGCGCCTGTGGGCCTCTATGCGGCAAATTCGTACGCCTATCTACAACACCAGCCCATCTTGCATCAATGGAAATACTGCATCCAATGTTGGAAAATAATCAACCTCTAATGAGGTCTTTTAACAAACAACTGAAATCAAAACTTGGATTAGTCCTTGTTGAAGCTGAGTAGTACCATTCAGAACAACAGATATTCATCTCCTCTAGGTACTACACTCAATGAGAAATTCATTCTTTATTATTTTTGAACTTACTAATTATACTAACTAAGAAAAAACAAAATTTATATAAATATGACGATTTGAAATTTGAAATTCTTACATTCTTTTATTTTTAACTGAATTTATGTTTGTTTATTAACTTAATAGCTCTAATCCAATTTTGACCCACTTCATCCAAGTCAATTTTTTTGAAATTGTGCACACAATCAATATATCATATAAGCAATGACAATATTTTATCAATTTAGGAATTAATAAAGAGTAATATTTTTTTTTTTTTGGCTTTTTGGCCTTTCTAGCCATAAGTCAATTTACGATACTTATTATTTTTTTTTTAATTTGTCTCTACCCAGGGATCAGATTTTAGCCGGATCCATCGAATCGGGTCCATTTGGTTAGAAGGCTGGTACGCTCACCCCTAGCCTAGCCCGACCCCTTAGAGAGTAATATAATTAAAAATTTAACAAGAAACCTTATTAGCTTACTAGATTAAATATTTAAGTAAAATAATATTTTCTATAGATATCTAATAATCCTTTTTTTCTTTCAACTTGGTTTATTTATCACACAATAAAAAATAAATTTAATAATTTAGATAAATTATATTTTATTTATTTATATGAATTAATTAGGAGTTCGGTTGGCCTAGTGGTTATATATAGAGGATGCCTAATAATCAACTTAAGCCCGACCCGCTGCAAATATTTTACCTGCTATGATCTGATTCCTTCAGGGGAAGGCAATGGAAAACGACCCCTTTGAAAAATTTCCCCACGAAAATTACAATGATGAGGACACTCTTCTTAGTACTCTCCGACACTCAGATTCAAGTATGGCACTTGAAGAAGATATTAATTAATCATTGTTAAGGAATATGGTGTCATTGCAAGGTGATTTTTACAAATATTAAAGAAAACATATTTAAATATTTAACGGACTAATAGCTTGAAATATATCAAGTTAATTATTTAAATATATTCATTTTATTTTTGTGAAACTCATCTTGCATTTATTTAATTACTTATATGAATTCACTAAACAGTTTCGGTCCCCGCTAGAAGACCAACTTTTAATTATTATATTTTTTCCATTGATTGACAAATAAACCTTAAAGTTCGAAGAGTATAAACTACATAATATCTTGATTTTTGGAAAATTTTTCTTAAGTTATCTATGGACAAATTTTTCGAAGTTCAAATTTTCGTTGTTGTTTTCATCAAAAGGCAAGGTGTAAAATGTGAAAATTTCAAAATGAGACTAGAATAGAAAAATCTAAGCTTTTGAGGATTAATTAGGTTGTTTGGGTCACTTCTGTTTATAGTTCTATGAAATCAAATGAGATATAAATGAAGATTTTGTTGTTTAAAACAGAGCCTGGCTACTTCATCAAGCAGCTTTTGTTGGGACTCTTTAAAATTCGCGACATTAAAATATGAGACTTGCAAAATACCAATATTAAATAAAAATAAAAAACTTAATTTTTAGTATAAATCACAAATAAACGAAAATTCGACCAGAAAAAAGCAATATTCATATATTATTTTCTTTCTGGACTCCCTGAACAGTGCACGGGTTGCATCCCTAGTATAGGTACCCTTCATAGCTTATACTATAAGCAAAGTCGCGAAATTTTGTTTTAGAATGGCTGGTTTTTAGATATTCCTTGTCTTATTGAAGCTTCGTAGGGATGCGGCAGATCTGGCTATTTGGAGCGGCTGTTTTTACCACTGCGCATTTATACAGGTCCAAATTTCCTATTTACAAATCATTTTATGTTGATATTTTTTTCCATAATTTTCTATATTTTTTTTTTTAATGTTGCATGTTGTTATTATCTCTTTGTGATATTTACAACTAGTTAACGACCCTCCCTCCCCTCTTTTGGGAGGTTTTGAAAGAATTTATTTAAACAAGAATTGTCAGAAATCACATCCTCTACAACTTTGCTTATAACTGAATTTGCTGTAAAGTTAATAATTTAAGAGTTATTTGATAATTTCCATTAGTGGCCTCCCCACAATCTGTACAAATGGAATGCGCAGTGGTAAACGCAACCGGTCCCAGCAGTCAGACATGCCGCATCCCTACCAAGCTTTAATAAGAGAAGGAATATCAAAAAATCAGCCATTCTAAAATCATGTATCGAAAACGTTACTAGCTCTCGTACTATTAGATTATACTGACAAAACTGTTTTCATTAAGGTCTTTATAGATGCTAAGGGGTGGTATGTATTTCTGCATTCTAAAAGATTCTTGGACTAATTAAACGAAAATATAATTTGTCAATCTCTTGATGATGAAGCTTTATGATATTACCTAATTAATCATTTTCTTCATTGTTTTTGATCTTGAAAAGCGGTTACTAAACCTACAATTTATAAGAGTTTTAGATACAGTAGATCCATTCTTATACTAAAGTCAAGAAATAGTTTAAAGATGAATACAAGGGGTGAACCGCGACCTAATATTGTGTACACCTACTTCCTCTTCCACTTTCATTTCCAAGTAGAAGACAATAGATTAAGGGGCATTATCTAATGAATTCCAAAATAATTCCACATAATTCCAAAGACGGTGTACACCTAATCCTGGTTTACCTCTCGGATGAATACAATTAATCTAGAAAATTTTAAAAATAACTTAATTACTTTAAAGGCACCTCTTTTTTAATATTTGATTTTAGATTTAATTTCCTCTTGGTATCTATCTCTGTTCGTGGGTTGGTTCGAAGAAGATAATCTCAGGAAATACTAATCCGATTTGAAAAATTATTTTTGCATTAGATAGCCCGTTTATTGAAGAATGTTCTAGGATATATAACTTCATGCTACGACTCTGAGGTACTCCTTTTTGGTCCCTTCAAGCCTTCTTTGGTAACCAAGACGACTGTTTTTGTTCCCTCAAATTCTTTCCTTTTAAATAAAATTATATAAAAATTAAAAACATTTCATTTTGTTAAATTCAGCAAACTTTTATCTATAAAAAAAAAATTTATTTTCAACATTTGAAAACTGTAAAAGTTCTTCAACAGAAATTACGTCCTCGCCCTCAGGGTTTGTTGGGGTAACGTCTCAGCATCTCCTGGATTAGCTGAAACCCACAGATTTGTGTAATGACCAATCCACCCTTGATCTTCCATGGTATTAATTTTGATGGTGTCTCTTTGCTCTAAGTTTAAGGGTCTTAATAATTTATAGAATATTTTTTGTTCGTCGAATAGTCTGTCTCTATCCTATTAACAAACTTTTACCATGAGTCTTTGAGGACTTTGGAGGTTTTAGCTTTTGGTATGTTTCTTTTAATTATATATCTACCCCTGTTCTCTTCATTTGGACGTTGTAAATATATCTGATATGCTGCTCAATTTGTTTCACTTGTATCTTCATTCTTCTTCATTTTACTTTTGTATATATTTTTTCCTTGTCCCATCGCTTTCTTTGAGGCATTTACAATTGCATATTTAATATTTTGCCATTCACAATTTATAGATGGGGTTTTTGCACCTTTGCTAAAGTATTTGGCAAGTCTATTTTGGTATAACCGCCTAACACTTTCTTCCCGTAATATTTCATATGCTTTATAAACTTGTTCGTTGTTTGTTCTGATAATTCTGTTATCTCTATCTAGTTAGTAAATTAATGTGTGCAGTTATCAGAAACTGATCACAACCTCTAAAATTTCTAACCTCATGGACAAAATTCTTCAATTTTCTGTTTACTATTATATAATCTATTAATGATTTTGTTCCTCGTGCACTCCATGTGAATTTATGATTTTTTTCTTAAAGAATGTGTAGTAATTTTGAGGTTATTGAATGAAGCAAAGAATTCATTATCACGTAGAGAAATAATTATTCTAATACAATCCATGTCAAGTAGCAATTGTCTACAGTCATGATATAATTATTATCTGAAATAAAAACATTGCATGTGTATACGATGTAATAAGAAGGAGCGAGCAGGAAATGCAAAACATGCTTAGGCTATTAATTGAACGTTTTTTATCTAGCTTTCCCTATATTAAATCGAAATTAGTTTCAGATTAATGATTAAATCATTTAACTATTTATAATAGGGTAGAAAATCTTTAGAGGAAGGGTTGTTGAAACCTCTAAAGCTCTCTTCAATTTCTGGCTGGTCACATTATTCATGCTTCAAACATCCGAATCATTGAACAGGAATATCATAATTTAACAAGCTCGTTTAACGTTGAAAACATTGGTTATAGTAGTTAATCAATTTTTAGATGAGTGGCTCAGGAAATATTTACCTATCTAGGCCTATTAGTATTTTAATTCAATACAAAATTACAGATTTCTTACTTATAGAATGTTGAGTTAGTTATGAGAATTTTTATAGTGTTTCCTAGTTGAATATTTTTGCCGAAATTTTTTCATTCAATAGTCATCTTCTGTCTATACAGATAGGAGTAGGAACATGCTGGCAGGAGTAGTACCAATTGCGTTTCTAGTGCAGATAGAGTGTGTGAGTTTTGTGAAACCTACCTCGCATCTTGCTCAAGTTTTATTATTATATTAAAATGTTTCAACTAAAACCAACACCTATCTCCTTAAAAGTTACAGATAGAGTGTCGCAACTCCCATTCCTTTAATTGTTTATGGCATCTAGCCATTCGAATCTAGTCGGTTGTACATTACACGATTAAGATTGTAAAGTATCTACATTAGGATGGTCATTAATTTGGGTATTTTCGAATTTTTACGCTGAGTTGCTCATATGGTTCGAAATAAATAAAAAAAATATCCCCCAAGTCAAGTCTCTATCTCAATTTTAATTTGTGCCTCACAGCGATGCAAGTTTCCCATCTAAATTACATGGGGTTTTTGGCATTGAACGATCAATTTTTTATTCCGGCCAAAGTGAAGGTTCAAAAAATTTGAAATTCTCTAGACATTATCCTTATAATAGTAGCTATCCTTCAGAATTTGTACAGATTTTTAGCTATTATAATTTTGGAGTTACAGCTAGATAAAATACTGCTATATCTTAGTGTTAGTAAGTTATAGACTTGCATCACTATGTTGCACAGGTTAAAATTGAGATATAGACTTGAAACTTGGGGGATTTTTTTTTTTTTATTTCGAGCCTTATGAGCCTCTGTCAGTGTAAAAATTCGAAAATACCCAAAATAAGGACCACTCTAGTGTACATTTGCCATCAGCAACACAGAGCCTAAGATTATCGCCACTTCAATAACTATATGTTACCAGAATGCATTGTTCGTACCGGTACTGATGCTTTCAACGTGTGTACGTTGAATGGCGAAACATTAAGAGTTATTTGAATTTTTACTTAGTAATGAATAAAAGTAATTAACAAAAAAATCCTCTTATCATAAACATAAGTTATGCCTACTCTCTACGTTACAAAATCTGAATTAAGAATTATGCACTTCGTAACTTGTAACAATTTATTTAAGTAGTACAGCATTCCAAAAGTTAAGGAATTTGTAGTCAACATTACCTGTCATTTTTTTATAATTATTATATAGGATTTTATTTAATATACAGTATTTTAGAGCGTGTTTCACTTATGAAACTGGCTCTGGACTAGTGCAAACTATGCTTGCTCACTTTAAATTTTCTATTGGATAAGTTAAAGTGTATATAAATGGTTCGAACCAGTTCACTGCCAAATCTGTAAAACAAATAGAAAATTAGAATAAAAAAGTATTTATATTTTATGATTTAAATAATCCTATAGGCCAGTGGTTCTTAAGCTTTTTAAGCTCAAACCAAAATATGTTCGTGTCGCGACCCCACCCCCTGTCAAAAAAAAATTAATTAACTTTTTTTAGACAATACTTGAGAAATTATCTTCAATTTTCAATTATGACTATTTTAACTCACATATAATATTATTTTGTAACAATTAAGAGAACCAAAGGTACTTTCGATCTAAGAAAAATTTAATGAAAAAGAGCTTGTCTTTCGTATTTTCATTTTTTATAGTATTGAATAAATCAAAATATATTTTTTAACTTATAATAATAAGTAAAATATTTGATTAACGACTCTGCGCGACCCAAAGAATATGCTTTGCGACCCAATTACGGGTCGCGACACATAGTTTAAGAACCACAGCTATAGGGTACGCAGTTATACTATAATTGGAGTCCATTAATCTCATATATAAATATAGAAAATCACAAGCAGATTAAAAATAATCATGTATATACCTATATATTGTTAGTTTTACACAAGTTAGTTTTCGTCCTTTCCTCCCAAACCTAGCTATTTCAATTTTAGTGTAATATGTTTTTCCTAAATAATAATCCAGATTCATCACAAGTGAATGTGTAATAATTAAGAGTTAACATATACAGAATTCATGTGTGAGTAATGATTTCGGTGCATTAATAAAAAAAGTGATAGTGAGTGAAAGTGAAATAAATATGTGAAAAAAGTGAAGTGAAATGTGATAAAAAACAAGTGATCAAAGGAATACAATGAGTGCTACAACATACAACAAAAAGTGAACCAGTGGATATGTTATTATTTTATTTTTATTTTATCTCCAAATTAGTGATTTGAAAAGTGCAAAGTGACAACCAAAAGTTCTCAAATTTACTGTGTCTGTTAAAAGAAATAGTGAGAGCATCAACATTTATTTGTGGTTATTTATATAAATCAATATATTTATTTTTTAATTAACTTATTTAGCATAGTAGAAAGTATATAGTAGTTACTCTTATAGTATCTCTATTATTTTTCTGTTTTAAATAATTCTTAGAGAACCTAGCAGATATCCTCACATATTTGAATAATACTTTAATAGCTTAGTTAACAAACCTTTTTGTTCATCTAAAGTCCCAAGTAATAATAATGAAATAGAATTGAAAACATAGCTTTAGAATATATTGATTTGAAGTCATTTTTTTTAACTTACAGTACTTCAACAGTTGCCTGTTAAAAATGCTTTACATAAAAGGGCAGATTTTCAAAGAATTCGACGAGATATAGCTGCTATTATTTTATAGAGATAGAAGTCACGATTTTCCCCTTTAGTCCTATTTAATCATATCTATTTGGATACTAGCGACATGACTTGAATTAAGTTGGATCTATTCAATTCTGATCCATACTTAATTTATTTTCTGAAAATGAAATCAGTTTCTTCTCTATCTGCACAAATGGAGAGAAATCTTTCCATACTAGCTAATAACTAATTTACTTTTGTTAAGGGAGAATGGTTTAGGTTCTTGGTGAAACATATATTTTAATAAAGTAAAGAAAATTTTAAAAAAATTTTAAAAATATAAAATCCTAGATAGGTTTCACAAAAATAAAAGAGAAGATGCTTATTAGCATGACTCTTTACAGGGTGTTTCAGGAGGAATAGTAAATATTTTGGGAGGTGGTAGTATAGACGAATTGCAATAGAAATTGCTATATAACATGTGTCCAATTTTTGTTGAGTACAGAGATACAGCTGTTAGCTGTTAGTATGTAATCCAATATCGGCATACTCACCATGTGTAAATAAGTGCATCATGTTTACACGCTACAGTACTGTAGACTTGGCCAACAAATCACAATGAAAACTTCAATGTAAACTAAAGCACAACTTTACAACTTGAACATCAACACTCTACTGCTGACATTCGATAAATACGCCCATAGCAACCGGTGTACCAAGACAAGGAACGAAAATGCATTGAACTCAGCTGTATCTCTGTATTCAACAAAAATTGGACACATGTTATATGGCATTTTTTGTTGCAATTCGTCTATACTACCACCTCCTAAAATATTTACTATTCCTCCTGAAACACCCTGTATATATTTCTGGGTTCAGTTTTCTCTTTAAACTCCTGAAGATGGACTCGTATCCCGAAATATAAATATAGAGTCATACTAATAAGCATCTTGCGTTTTATTTTTGTGAAAGATACCTAGAATTTCATATTTTTAAAATTTTTTAAATTTACTTTTATTTGCAAATTCTGAAAATCTAGTGTTTTCAATTTTATCCAAGAATATAACCATCTGTTTTTTCTATATTGAGATACTAATATTAAACCTATGTAAGATTATATATATAGTTTAATATGAATAAAATAGGTTAGTGTCCAGAAGATGACTTTAAAGTGAGCAAAGCTAGGTTGGTTATCATGAAGTACTAGGAATTTGTATAATAATCTGGCTATATGGCCCAATATAGATTTTCAATATTTTGCATATTTGATGCCTAAAAATGTCGAGGAAAGTTCATTAAATTAAACAGTCCGATTTATTGGAAATATTTAATAACAAAATTGGAGATTTAACGTTTTGCTGGCTTATCGAAAGAAAAGTTTCATCTAAAAGTACGTAGATTCTACATGATAATAAAATATGTATAAAATAGAGAGAATAAGTAAAAGAATGCGTATACATTTCGATAAATAATAACATAATTCAAATGATAAAGAATGAAATTCTCACAGGCTAATAAAACATCTCTCATTGAGCACCACCATTATTATAAGATAATAATCTCATTCTGCCCCATATGAAATTTATTCTGTTTAATATTTATGTCAACAACCTTGATATTGACAAGTGAAGTGTCTCAAGAGGAAATTGAGATGGTCAAAAGATTGAAGTTTGACTTATTTATTCGAGAAATTCTTAAATTTAGTTTATTTATTAATAGTCATAGTAAGAACAGCTGAGTTGTTTATAACAATAGAATAGAAGATTCAACCATGTTTAGCTCATTCTATTCCCTGGTTCATCGTAGGACTGTCTCCATCCTTTATCTTAATTATTGATAACTACCATGGCATTTAGTCTAAAAATATCAAGTCAATAATCTCCTCCAAAACCTAATTTGTATGAAACACTCATTTTTAAAACATTCAACAACCCATTACAAATTAGAAAGAATCGGACTAAGGCATTTACCCCTATAAATTTGAACTCCCTCCTCAAACGTCAAACATATTTGCTGGGTGCAGTACATTGGAGGGGATAAGCGAAACGACGGCAGCGTTGTAGGCGGTTAAATTTGGCAAATTTGCCTCTGCATTTTCTCTAATAACATTGAATACAGACGAAAAAAGTAAAATACGATCGCAGTACTCGTTCTCTGAAATTTCTTTCTCTTTTCACTATGCTCAATCCTGACTTAGAGCAATTACATTTCCTGGCATAATAATTTATTGTTTCAATATTATTAAAAAATAAATCTGAAGTAGTATCCCTCTGGAATGTCCCAATTACTCTTGTTGAACTCTCGGATGAAACTGGACTAAAAAGACGCCGTGTACCTCAATATTTACCGACCCCTAAATTGTGCCTCATCTTTGATTATATCAAGATACCGGTTCATAAAAAGAATTGATACATATCACTTTATCTAAAAAATCCTTCTATCATTTAAGATGATCCGTCATATTTTAAGGAGGATAGCGTATATTAGATAGTTAATTTGAAATATATTCAAAATTTTCGGTTTCTTTTAGTTACTTGGAACCCTTACAATTCGTAATTCTGTCCATACATTTGTCTTCTAGCTTTTAGAATTAACAAAATGAAGACTTGGCTGTATTATAAACTAAGATAAGAAGAGAGGCAGCCAGAGAAAAATATAAATTATTTTCTATTGTCAAGGGTTGGATTAAATATTTAATCGAAACATTGACCATAAAAAATCGAATTGTTTTTATGGTCAAAGGTTAAATTAAATATTTAATCGAAACTTTGATCATAAAAAAGCAAATTGTTTTTATTCCTGGATACTTCTCTTCGTATCTTAATTTACACTTAACAATTTTACTGTATCGTAATGAAATTTCATAGGCATATGATCATTAAAAAATTTGGTTAGCGTTGAAACTGATTTTTAAATTTTATTAAATAGGTCTTGTAATTTTCATTTGTGGGCCACTCGAATGATTATTTTGAGATGTTTGAATTTTATGTGGAGAAAGATAAAAAAATACTTTTTATCTTGGGGTGTGAGATATTGTAGCCAAATATCTAGCAAATTAAATTTTGTCTTTCCATTCAAGTTTATTGTATTTTATGTTCACTCGATTCCACTGACTCTAATACAACTTGAATCTGAGTCATCCAAGAATTTTCTTGTTACCCTAGTCAAAATCATGCCATCACATTACTTGGAGGTTCGAGTTTTATAAATTCTATCGATCACTTGACCCATCCATATTAGTAGAAGCTCCAAATCTCTGTCCTTTCTCTTCTTCCTTCTACTTATAATTTTTAATGATATTTTCTTGGAATGTGCCCTGATAAAATTAAATCAATAATTCCTCAAAAATTTTCTTTGCATTAGTACGAGATTCGCAATATCCTAACGTCAATTTCTTCGCTGGCAATTTAGAGAATTGTCCAATGAATAGCTACATTCGTTATTTTCGATATAGTTGAGACTGGAACTTTCTTTTTCCCGAGTCCTATAACCTTCGAACCTTCAGAGCCGAATGCTCATCCAACTTAGTCTTTAAATCCAGCCCCTAGAGAATATCATATTTTTAGAAAAAAAATAATTATTCACTACGTTTCAAACATTTCTAAATATTAATAAGAAAAAAACATTAAGTTTTTGAGCTTATGCAAGTCCCCGGCTCACCCTATAATAGCTCGTCAAGCGTGTGAAATATCCTTTTCATTTTTATAAATATGTACAAAATATTATTTTCTGATAAAATCCGCGTTAAAACTATTCTTTTATTAGAACATGATCAAATGATCAAGAAGGATTTGAGAAATCTATTTTGTAAAAAAAAGGAATAAAAAACCCCCATAAAGAATCATCTTACCTTTAACCCCCCCCCTTAATTGTTAATCGATATGCACCAAAATCTAATCAGCTCTTAATCTCAATGAACCAAAACTACGTGGGAAATTTGGTTCGATATTCTCACTAGTTTTTGAGCTAGCTCGTCCACAAAATTTGGTAACGCACAGACTAACTAACAGACATTTTGACAAATCAATTATTATCTCGAAAAATATAATTGTTTCGATGTTCACTTATTAGGGCTTTTTTGTAGAGCGAAATGCCATGGTTTCGCTCAATTTTTTTAATCAAAATAGTTTCAGCTGTTTTTGAGATATTTTGAAAAAAAGAAGGAAAAACACTTTTTTCATGCACGATTACAATACTTGACCATACCCTGTATGGTAAAGTAAAAAATTAATGGCTATTTCGATGTGAAACCTAAACTACTGGAAAGTCAGAAAAGAGAGGCTGGAGGTCTTTAATACGAGTGCTACGTTGAAGATTAAATGGGTAGATATCACCTATATCAGGTGGTGGGCGGTGACATTTCAAGCAGGGATACTGTCCAAAAAATATAGAAAACCCTCAATTTTTAAAATTTTATTTTATTTTTCGCTTCTTTTTGTAAAATTCATCGATAAACGCAGAATTTTTCATTATTTTTCAAATTTAACATTTGATTGTTTATAAAACGGAATGAAAATACTATTGACTTTTTGAAATTTTAGGGATGCTCAGCATCCACAGGATCCATGGACCGCACGCCACTGATATATATATATATATATTAAGGGCGAAGGGCTATATTTTTTGAAAAAAAATCATCAGAATTTTATAAAAATATTCTAGGTAATTATTGAGATAAAAATATTAAAATTATTAACTTTTTTAGACGCCTGATGAAGCCTAAATAAAATTGGCGGAACGGTGGGCAAATTAATATGAATTCTTTGATTTTCTAGTTTCTTGTCCAAATACCTGCAAATGTACTTCATTTATTAAAATAAAAGTTATATTAAATAATATATGAAAGGATACTTAATAAAAGAATTTCTCAAACACTACATTTACATTTAGTAATTAGAAGATTTAGTGTGGAGGGGCACCCCTCACCCCCCTCTGGGGATGTCCTTGTTAGATATTAAAAATGAATAAGTTTTCAATAGGATTAGAGAAAAGAGATATTTCCAGAAGAATCTAGGGAAAAGAATAGCTCAGGTCATAGGTCACACTTGAGATACGATCGATTGTTGCGGAATATTTTCTCTAGAAAGTATTGATATAGAATAGAGTCAAGTGAAGTCGAGTAGTTGCGTTAAATCATTCTCAGGAAAGATAATACTATGCTGATAGCCTATTAATTCTATAACGTTTAGTAAGGGCCAAACTTAAATAATGCTCCTACTGATTTTTAACCGACTTTAAAAAAGAAGAAGGTTATCAATTCAACGGATATCTTTTTTGTGTGTTTGTTCGTTGATTTCTCTCCTACCATATTGACCAATTTCGATGATTTTTTCTTTATTAGAAAGGGGGTACCCTTCGATTGGTCTCATATTAATTTGGTTAAGTTCTGAATATGATCAATGACAAATTAACGAAAATTTTCAATTCTTTTGAGCAAATAATAGAAAAATATTTTATAAATAAAATAAATCGGTTAAAAAAGTCGAACGGCCGTATGTGAGAACAAAAGGCCTACCCATCTACCTGCGATGCATGATAAACATCACTAAAAAGAGAAAAATAAAAATAATTTTACTTATGGAAAGTGGTGTAGGTTTTAGGTGAAACATGATGTTAGTTAATAGAGTAAAGGGTGTGTAGTTTCACTGTGAAACTACACACCCTTTACTCTATTAACTAATAAAAATAATTTTAAGAAAAAAAAACCTACTTCAAAAAAATTAAATGCAACAAATAAAATAATAAGAACTCAAAAATAAAATAAAATTTACTAAAATGTATAAAATAATTATCTAATTTAGTTACAACTAAAGGAGGAAATTTTTCCATGAAATCACTTGTTGAAGTCCATGCCAATCATACATTTTATGAATCGTACTCGGTAGTACGTTTGGCGTGTAATAAAGACAACATCGCGTAAGCTCGCTTATATAGTTTGTTTATCACCGACTTCAAAAAGTGATTTCATGGAAAAATTTCGTCGTTTAGTGTTTTATTTGTTGCATTTAATTTTTGACCCATAAAATTTGATAATTTCAATCTTAAAATCAGAGACTAAATTATTTCCTCATTAAAAAAAATGTTTGAAGTAATAATTATAGATATCATTTAATTCTCATAATTTTAAAATTCATTAAAATACATGGAGAGAGAGCTTAATAGAGCCGGGTCGGTTGAAATGGGCGGCATATTGGCCTTGTCTATTCACGGCAGGATGATGAATCGTGTCATTCGAATCGTGAGGTTCCCCTTCTTTCCAGATGCCAAATTGTACTCTTGATTAATTTCTAAATTAAAATCCGAATATTTATTTTTAGTAATTGAATCGTTGATTAAAGGAACAGAAATAAATTCCTTAATTTATTTAAAATAAAACCTTTTTCCGTTTTTAGTAATTCATTTTACTATGAAATTAAATTGTTGCTGGAAATTCAGGAGCTGAGCTTTCTTCTCAGAAGAGAGATAGAGGGCATTAGGCGTGGTCGCTATTTCCTCTTTTACTTTATCTTTTTAGTCATTGACTTTTATTGAAGCTATTCATCTATTTATATATTTCGCTATAGTAGGGGTTCGAAATAATAGGTCACGGAAAAAGTTCGTCGCGTTTTTTCACCAAAATTCTTACATATTTGTCTTATATTTTAAATGAACTTTATTAAACTAACTATGTGCCGTTTTGATCGATAACCTTTTGCCATTTTTCTGGTAAAAGCATTATGCTAACATTATAGAACTTCTGGAAATTTTGGGCAAAATGCCGAACCGAGTGATTTTCACAGGCCTCTTTTGAAGTCAGCTTTCTTTATACCATTCAGAAAAGTTCTGCAGAGAGCAAAACAAATATGATAGTCTGACGGAGCAAGGTCCAGGATATAGTGAGGATTCATCACAACTTTCCAGCCAAATTCCCACAATTTTTGCTGAGTTATTAAAGATGTGTATGGTCTGTCATTGTCGTGATGGAAGACAACGCCTTTCTTATTGTACAATTCTGGCCGCTTTACCTCAATTGCTCGCTTTAATCGCATTAGTTGTGTTGTTAACAGTAGAGAGTGGAATCAATCGTCTGGCCAGGTTGAGGGAACTCATGATACATGATTCCCTTCAAATCCCACCAAACACAAAGCATTTATTACCTTACGTGGCCTCAAACCCGGCTTTGCCTCCGTTTGTGTCTCTTCATCCATAACGATAAGAGTAAATAAATATTATATTTAATTATAAATTGTGGTGTTTTTTGAGGCTCTTGAAAACCTTGAAAACAGATGTAATGTCTTCGTTAGGAAAAAGGAAATAAAATTTCTTTGTATTCTAACAAATTTATTTTCATGAAAAACTTATGAGACGTTTCGGCGGATATTCTCACACTATCATCAGTCTACAAGGAAAACATAATCTTAATTACAGTAAATTACTAATTACATGTCATTCTCAAGATAAAAGAAGAAAAGAACTCACCCAAGCTTGGGTCTCATAAGTTTTTCATGAAAATAAATTTGTTAGAATATAAAGAAATTTTATTTCCTTTTTCCTAACGAAGACATTACATCTGTTTTCAAGGTTTTCAAGAGCCTCAAAAAACACCACAATTTATAATTTTAAAACATTATAGTACCATATCTAAATTATATTTAATATTGATTTACTATGAGTTAAGGATTCTTGGTCACTTGTTTCACATCTTCATCCATCTTGGACCACGATATTTTTCCCACATTATTGTCGCAGGTGACGCACTTTTCATCGTCCGTTATCAAATTTTTCAAAAATAGCTCGATTTTGATTCGTTTCACCAGTGATTCGCAGATAGAAATTCAGTCCATTTAATTTTTCACTGTTAATTCATTTGGTATCCAAATATTGAGATTATTTTTGTATCCAGTCTTATGCAAATGGAGCATAACTCTTTTTTGGTCAATGTTTAGTTTTGTCATAACATGAAATGTATCAGTCTTCCTCAATTTTTTAGAAAATTTCGACTTTTTTAGCGATTGGTTGACCAGTGCGCTGCGTCTTTAGTGCGGGAACCAGCAAACCATTTCCGTGCTGCTTATTTTGATAAAACACCTTCACCATAAACACTACGAATTTTTTCACAAGCCTGCAAAGCGTTATCGCCTTGTTCGAAGTGATATTGTAAAATATAGCGAATTATTTCAGAATTTTAGCTCATTTTCAAAACGCAATTACTTTCGACTGAATTAAAAAATGTCGCAATGTTTTTTTTTATTTATTATTTATGGAGACTGATACCTTTCAGACGAGCTATAGTATGGCTTGATACGGTTAGTGTTGTCATAGTTCTAAACTCATTTATTTGGAATACGCCATTAAATTTTTCCTTGGCCAAATACTTTCTCTATAGTCTCTAGTAGGACTGGCCAACACCCGGCCCGGTTCATATAATACGATATCATTATTATGAATTATATTTTTAATATGATTTATCAAGTGTTGTATATTTCAATTTAATAGTATTGAAAAAGAATTTAATAGTATTGAAGAAGAAAATAAATCAAGATGTAGGTACTATTATTAGTTGTACTATTATTAGTTGCAGCTTATTTTATTTAAATTTATTTTGGAATAAAACAGTTTTAATTTTTAAAAATAAACCCCTATGATTTATAAATATGTTAGAATATAATATTTAAAATTATAGCCAACTATATTGAACTTTGTTTTTAATTCCGAATTAGGAGGTCAGTGCAATTTTAATCAATATTTTTTGAAATTTTCCGCTTATGATTTGTTCTAAAATAGTATATTTAAAAATATTTATAAATTAATCAGTTAAATGGAGTAAGATTGGAGGATGGGTGAAAAAGGGAAGAACAATATGGTATTGGAATAATTATCGGAAAAGAGGTTTTTTCTTTAATTAGTTTTTTCCTCTTATTAAAAACAAGGACTAAAGATGATCAAGGACACTCGATGGTGGAGAAGTAATCTCCGGAGTCAAAGCTAAAATACAATGTATACATTAACTCATGTAAAATAATTGGTTTAATAAAATTTATAATCAGTTAAATGATTAAGATTGGAGGAGGAATAATGGAATTGAAATAATTATCGGAAAAGAGTTTTTTTTTATTTAATTAGTTTTTCCTCTTATTAAAAACAAGGACTAAAAGATGATCAAGGACATTCGATGGTGGAGAAGTAATCTCCGGAGTCGAAGCTCAAAAACGATGTAAGCATAAATTCATGTAAAATAAATGGTTTAATAAATTTAATCAGTTAGATATCTCCGAAGTCGAAGATCAAATACAATGTATACATTAATTCATGTAAAATAATTGGTTTAATAAATATTTAATAAAAAAAATAATAATAATCAGTTAGATTCCTATTATTACTTGATTTAATAGATATAATTTATAAATAATGTTTTTAAACTTGTATAATTATTGATATCAACAATACAACTGCTTTAAGTTGATTCACTGTAATCATATTAGGTAAGAGTTAATACAGATCAGCTATTTTATTGAAAAGTTTTAATATTTTAAATTAATATTTTAGGCGTTAAGCATGAATCCGATGAAAAGAAAAATCTCTGATGAAAAAAATAAAATTTTAAGAATAAAATGACATTAAAACTAATATCAACAAATTGGTTCCTTTTGGGAGTTATTTATTGGTGCCTAAAAGGTAGGCAACCAATCCAGCATCCTAGCACTTGCAAAGCATACCATATAGGCGTGTCCACATTTAAACGTTGCATCCCGACATCCCAGAAATGGTGGGCCCTAATTCCTCTTAACACAGTATTAGACAATAAGTTTAATGTTCCAGTTAAAAAAATACCGAATTTCAATTGAAGTGATCAGTTCCAAATGTGTAGCTAGAGTTGGGAAACTGATTATTTTTTCATAAAACATAACTCCTTATTAACATGTTTAATTTGTAAACAAATATTAGCTGTTTTTAAAGGATTCAATGTTAAAACACACCATGAAACGAGAGATAGCAACTATTTGTAATTTGACGCAGAATTAAGAAAATATAAGCTTTCCAATTAAATTCCCCACAAAATATGTTAAGTTGATCGTTACAACACTCATATAATATTGTCAAAGCAAGTTATTCTGTCGCATTGTTAATTGCAAAAAAATGAAGCCATTTTCGGACGCAGAATTAGTAAAAGATTGTGTTGAAGCAATTGTAAAGAAAATTTTGCCCGATAAAAGTAACTTATTTTCAAGCATAAGTCAGTCTCGTCAAACAATAACTCGACGAATTAATGATATTTCAGAAGAAATAGTTGGGAATTTGCGGAACAATATTAAATATTTTAAAGTGTATTCTTTCGCATTCGACGAAAGCACAGATATTTCTGACACTTCACAGCTTGCAATATTTATTCGTGGTGTTAATGAATCGTTCCAAGATACACAAGAATTGTAAAATCTCGTAACTTGAAAGATACTACAAAAAGCGAAGATGTTTTCCTAGCCATTAAAAAATGTTTGTCAGAGAATTGCTTACATTTAGATCAGGATTAACAACAGATGGACCGTCAGCTATGATTGGAAAAAATAAAGGGGCTGTAAAGTTGATTGTCAATTAACAAAACCGGGGATATATATGTGATACACTGTTTGATACATCAACAGAATTTATGCGCTCAAGTATCTGTTATAAAAACAGTGAACTATATCCGTTCACACGGTCTTAAACATCACCAATTTAAAAATACCTTAATGAATTAGATTCTGAGTAATATAACATAATTTATTTTGCCAATGTTAGATGGCTGAGTTGCGGAAAATGTTCAAGGCAATTTTTTCAGTTATGAGAAGAAATTGAATTTTATCTGATAGAAGAGAATGGCCAGTTCTTGAATTAAGAAATGAAAATTCGTTGCAAGACTTATATTCTGTGTAGAGATTACAGAAAAATTAAATCAATTAAATATAGAATTCCAGGGTCATAATAATTTAGTTACTGATGCTTTCATTTCGATTAAATTATACAAAATAAAATTATTATTGTATGAGAACCAACTTTTTTTTGGCTTTTCGGCCCTTCTAGCCATCAGCCAATTTTACGATACTGTTATTAAATTATATGTAGTGATCAGATTTTTAGCCGGTTGCCTCGAGTCGGATTTGAACCCGAGCACATTTGATTAGCAGGCTGGTACGCTAACCACTCGACTAACCCTACCCCAAGAACTAACTTAAAAAGTATCACAACATTTTCCATTGTTGAAAGCGTGGGATTTCAAAATTTGCTGACAATATAAAAGAACTTATAGTAGTCTTTAATTATCGGGTTTCAGATCTAGTAAATTAAAAGAAAGCATTAAAAAAAATTAAAATAATTAACCCAAAGGTTTGAGTATCAATTTTTGAAAATAACATAGATTTTTATTTTCAAAAAAAGATACTCAAACCTTCGGGTTAATTATTTTAATGAATGGTCGGTCATTGGATGAAAACTTTTTTCAAATTAGCAGGACTTATGCTTTTTCCGTTTGAGTTGAACGGAGAAAAAATTTCGGGCTTCTCTCTAATATATTGCATGTCAGAGTGTGTTTTTGTCTCGAGGGTAGAACTAACAAGCCCGGAAAGCGTGTTAGTACTCTGGTTCAACTCCTGAGGGAACCCCTCTGATATACAATGTAACAATATTCTAATTGAAAAGTTTTTATTTTGTCAAGAGTAGCAGAGATATTGATTCATAAAGAGAAACAAAGAGGTTGTCCTCTGCTTGAAGCAAATAAACATACACACATATATATCAAAAATATATATTATTTATTTGTTTGAGACTATTGTTTCGAAGGCTTGGCCTTCATCATCAATCTTTTTTATTTATAAATATTAATTTTCATGGGGTCAGAATCGCATGGACATTGAAAGTTTTTTGATCTTTACTTAGCCGAGAGCCAGTTAGAATTCTTTGTTTCTCTTTATGTAACAATATTCTATTAAAATCTTAGATTTTGGACCTTAAATATAAATTATTTTTTAAAAAAAGATATACCGCTCTCCATTTAAAATTGATGTTTCCACTGTCTCAGAAACGTTACAAATGGATTAATCGACCTACAATGCAATATTGAACCAAAAAATATATATCCCACAATTCCAAAAATAGAATATTATAATAAGTACATAATAGCAGAAAAATTTCTCAATATCAGAAGTTAGGCTCAAAAAAAAAAAAAAAAAAGTTGGGAGCCTCATTCATATAAGTTTTCGGGGTAAGTGGAACTTTAATTTTAAAACTCGCTAATAGCTTATGACAAATAAAATTTATTAAAATTAGGAAATTTTAATTATTCTTTTAAAACCCACTAATTGTTTATGACAAATAAAATTTATTAAAATTAAGAAAATTTAAGTTATTATTTTACAATCAAGTCTAGTCTTTTATTTCCCCTCTATTAGGCCATTTCCCCTTTATTGTGACAAAAAATTCAAACAGATACATCACTAAAGAAGTTTCACTTTAAAAATTATTAGTGTCTTTGGATACAAAAATTTGAATCATAAAATATAGGAATTTATAATCACAACATCCTCATTATTATTTAGAGCAGGGTAGCAATTTCACCATTTTCAAAAAAAAATGCCTATAACTCGAAAACTATGAGACTTTTATTTTAAAAAAATTTGTAGGTTCTTGAGAAATTATATTGTTTGAAAAGATTTAGAAACATAAGGGCATTGGATTTTTTAAATCTTAGTTCTACTGCTTTATATGAAATCAATTAACATATTTGGTATCTCTAAATACTATTATATTAGAATCGATAAATATATCTTGAAATTTGAAACTTTATTTTTCCAAAATAATCCAAGATTGATACCATATGAGGAACCCTTTGTATTGATTTCAGATTTTTTAGAGGGTGAAAAAGTATTTTTTTTTTTGCTTTATATGAAATCAATTAACATATTTGGTGGGGGGTCGGGTAGGCTAGGGGTTAGCGTGTCAGCCTGCTAGCCAAGTGGACCCGGGTTCAAATCCGACTCGAGGCATCCGGCTAAAATCTGTCCCCGGGGGGTAGAGACAAATTTAAAAATAAAATAATTAGTATCGTAAATTGGTTTATGGCTAGAAAGACCGAAAAGCGAAAAAAAAACATATTTGGTATCTATAAATACTATTATATTAGAATCGATAAAAATATCTTGGAATTTGAAACTTTATTTTTCCAAAATAATCCAAGATTGATTTTACAAGGGGGACCCTTTGTATTGATTTCAGATTTTTTAGAGGGTGAAAAAGTAATTTTTTTCCTTTATATGAAATCAATTAACATATTTGGTATCTCTAAATACTATTATATTAGAATCGATAAACATATCTTGGAATTTGAAACTGTATTTTTCCAAAATAGTAATCCAAGATTGATATAAATAAATTCGATTTTTTTTTTCTAAATTACTTTTAATAATTTTAGTTGATTTGTTATTAATACGAGATAAGTGTAGAATGCACCAAATACGCTAGAATATCGCCCTTGACCTGGAAAATCACAGCTGACAATTAATTGCTCCATTTTTGTTAATCTGAAGAAAAATCTGAATGATTTGTGTCTGGTTTTGGTTTGACTCTCAGATAAGCAAAAATAATTGTAGTTGACCAGACCAGGAGGCTGGCTGGCCCTCGTGCTGCGACCACATGGCTGCGGCGACATTGCCGTGTTCCGTGCGGGGATAGAGAGATTGAACCACCCTGCGTCGACCCGTCCCCCGTATCCCTCTCTGCCCCGATCCCACACTTGGATCGGTCTCTTTCGCACTCGCTGTCGCGGTCTCTCGCGGAGAGCAGAGGCATTGATCGCCGACCCGCTGGATAGAGCGAGGTTGCCATGGAAACCTGTATACTACAGCCTGCCTCAAAAACACATGCATCTTAGCTGATTATTATCAGTCCAAATCGCACAAGATTTTATATTTCTTTCCCAGAAATATCTAACGACATTATTTATTGATAAAATTCCTAGAAAAAGAAAAATTACCTTTCTCAAAATATGTAAAAACAAAATAATAATAATAATAACCTGGTCTCCAGCAAGGGAGCAATTTACATTACAGTATGCATGAACTGACAATTTATCATTTTTTTTTCTTCTTCTTCTTTAAGTTCCATATCAGGCCTTCCTGACGTTTCGGCACCTCTCCACATGTACTTGTGCTGAGTGTGTTTAGCTGTTTTTAGACAGATTTATGGGAAACTTTTTAACGCCGAACGGCTAGTTTGGAGAGGTTGACTAGGCAATTATACTCTTGGTAGTTTGCCATTGCTTTCCAAAAAGAGGCTACTGCAAATATCTGCTGAGACTCAGTCTTGAATCAGCATACTTTCAGGACAGCGGCTCGACACTTTGACCACTGACCGACAGTCGCCTCTTTTTTTTTAATTAAATTTAATATATTTTGTATAATCTTTAATGAAAATTTGTTAATGTTTAGAATACATTTTTTTGTATAGTAATTTATTCGAATTTTTCAAAGGTTTTCAAAAACAGAATTAACTATTTTAGTTAAAAATAAAATTGAGTCTGTACAAGTCTACAAAAAGCCTATAATGATAAACATCGTAAAAGTGATTTCATCGGAGATATTAATTATTAGTTTTTGGAGACCGACTGATAAGTAAATTTAATGGATTTTGATGAGGCAAAGTTCAAAAAAGATAGATAATTATACTAAATATATGTTTTATTCAAAAACTGACGTTATTTATTCTCTCCTTCTTCAGGGCTTTGTAAGGTGACATTCTCCTTTATCTCTTCTCTCAGTGGCAGTAACAATATTTATACTGTGTATTTCATTCTCAGCAGAATTTAGTGTAGTATTTTCCTTCACTGACCTTTCAAAAACCTGAAGAAGGAGAGAATAAACCTCCGAAAAGTAGGTTTTTGGATAAAAAATATATTTATAATTATCTCTCTTTTTTGAATCTTGGACTGCCTTATCAAAATCCATTAATTATTATGATCAAAAGTTTTTCTAGATCTTTTACTTATGCATCCACTCAAATTTTAAGTAGTTCGAGCCATTTTTGAGAATTAAAAAAGTACAAGTATTAAGTTATATAAATATAGTCGCAGAAAAATATTAACGAAGTCAATTTTTTGAGTTAGTTCAAAAGAAAAACGGGACCTTATTAGTGCTGCTACATTGTCCGTCTGTCTGTCAGAGCATTTTAGCTATTTTCTCAGGTCCACATCTCAGAATCTGTTTATGCTATATTATTGAAATTCTTACATAATTTCATGTGTATAATTTCAACTTTGTATTTCAAATGGGTTCTAAGCTGCAGGGATTTAAATGTGGCTCGAAAATTGTTCGTGTAAATAGCATACAGCGTGTGTACGGCAAGCTCGAGCTTGGCCTAAGCACTCTGTGCGCTATAATATAAATGACCTCGTTAATTTCTTAATTTTTAGTATAAATCTCTAAATTCAAAAACAATTGCGGCTTAAAAAATTTGGGCTGAAAATTGTTTACACATAACATACAGGCAAATTTTCTAAAAGCAATTAAACACTTTTAGGCTCAAGATATCTTGATACTTTAAAGTTGAACAAGATTTCTATGCTTCATTTAGGAACTTTTTTTCTGATGTGTAATGGAAATAAAAATGAAAATAAAAATACCCATTACTTATCTAATAATCATTTTCATTAAACTGTTTCACTTTTAGATAGAGATAAGTTATTTTTATGGTGGAATTGATCATTTTATGCGAGTTATCTGAACACCTTAAATGAACCAAATTTAATTTCGAAAGTTTTGATAAGAGAATGCCAAATTTTAGAGAAATCTTATTGTTAATATACGTAATCGTGTATTTTTTTTTCTTTATTTATTGGATTCCAACAGAGAGGGTTGGATTTCGATAGCCGAAATCCACTGATAAAATGTAATAACTCGATGAGGAATTTAAGCAATAAACTTTAATGAAAATTTTTCCTCTATTCCTCTAATTTTATGACTCTTTGTCTAACATTTGTTTCAATAGTTATATACCATATATATATAAATTACTTCTTTTGATAAATTGGCTTTCTCTCTCGAATGAAAATAGAATTAGTGTGTTAGAAGAAATTTCAGTGACATAATCTTTAATCTTATTAACTATCCATTAGGATAAAGGAAAAAAAAGATAAGAACAATTATAATCTTGTCTAGATTATGTTTTAGAAATTTTTTAGAAAAATTAAAGTATAAATGATTTTTCCATTGTTATCACATAGAAACTTTCGTTTTTATTACTGGAACTCACGGCAAGCAAAGATCAGTGGGTGATGGATGTATTGAATTCAATCAAAAATTGGAAAAGTTAAAACATTTTCACTAGGCGTACTGTCTGAAAATTTTAATAATTTGATAATAATTTATCAGCGAGCGGTTGTACCTCGAGAAAGCTGAAACTTGACACTGGCGTCATTTTATATGAACATGTGGACCGAATTTCATCTCAGTAGTTAGAAGCATTCGATATCTCCATGTATGATATTTCAATTTTTTTCTTATTTACTGTAAGTTCTGAACCTGGAAAGTTCAAAATTCTACTCCCATACCAGAGAACAGAATAATTTTCAATTTTTTGTGGACACCAATAACCCAAGAAAGGAAGATTATGAGCAGTTCGTTCTGGTATCATAAATTTTGTATTATTTTAAAAAGAAATATATGTCAATTTTAAGATTTCCCTCTTCATAATTCTCAGATAACAAATTTAGCAAAATTTATCTGTTTGTCAAATTTTTCATCAAACAAAAAAAATTATGTCGTTTAATGGACCTTTATGCTCATTTAGCCAGTCGTAACAGGTTCATTTATATGGTTCTATACCCGCCAGCCTCATAGACCCCACAAGAGAGACCTAGTGTACCCGTAGGGCTCGAAAGCAAAGAAACACCTACTTATTCCATAATAAGAGGCCCTCTTAAGATTTTGGGTCCCGGGCCTGAAATTTAATCTGGGGGCCATTGGCAGCCAACAATGCGGGTTTCTAAAGTTAGTCTCTCGGGGGTACAGTAGGACAGTGTTTCTCACACTTTTTCGAATGTGGAATCCTTTTCCATTTGGAGGGTAAGCGTGGAACCCGACAATCTTGTGATTCGAGTTAAAGCATTGTTATGGGAATGAGATTCACATAACTAATCCAAAACTGCATCCTCCTTTTGAAGGCCGTGAATTTTTTTGCCGAACCCTTGGTGAGTTTTCATGAAACCCCAGGGTTCAGCGGAACACACTTTGAGAAACACTGCAGTAGGACATGCAAAACATCCCGGACCGTTCTCTCTACAATTGGCCAAAAGGCACAGCCAGAAGCCTTCGACTAAAGTGCCATAAGAGAACCCCCTACATGCTCTTTCGACCCTCCTAGTAGAGATAAGAAATAGATGAACCATTAAAAACATCTTTAAAATCAGGAAATAAGAAAGACTGAAAATGAAGGTCAAGCCTTTGAAACTATAGTTTCGAACAAATAATTAAATTTATTTATTTTATTCATTCTCTTTTAAAACTTCAATATATTCCAAGTTAATTAAATAAAAAAATATTTTTTTACAGTTATTTATGTTTATTTATAGGGGGTCTCTAATCAGAGATCGCATCGAGTATTAAAAAAGTTTTCACTTTTCCCCCAATTCTTTTACACATTACCTTAGTAACACTTAGAAATCTCAAAAAATTATCTAAAAAAAGATAAATAAAATAAAAAACTTTCTGAATTTTTGAACCGAAAGTTCTAAAGTTAGAGAGACCAATATCTAATTATCTTCCCGCATTTGAAGTACAATCATGTTGGCACTACAACGAACATGATAAGACTTTTCGTTCTTGAGTTATTGTGGGTATCGGAATCCAGACAGACACAAAGACACATGAACTACAGACAGAAAAAAAATATATATTTTTGGTCATGGAAAGATCATTCTTTTGCCAAAATGTTTATATTTCTCATAAGAAAAATTTATTAGAATTTGGGCTTTTTAATTTTAGAACTTCTGGTTCACAAATGCGGGGAAAAAAAATTTTAAGGCCATGTTTTAATATAGGTATAAAAGAGCGAACCGAGTCCTGAACAAATTTGCCCTTTTGTCTCCATTTATATACTGTCAGGGTAAGTTGTTTATGTTATCATTCGTTGCTAGGGAATGGGGGGTTGGAATCCTCCCACTGCACCATTTCTCTGAACAATCAGAAATAAAATAAGAACTTCGATTTTATTTAGTTATATATTCATAACTACCTGCAGTGAACCAAGTGTCAGTTTGACATTTAATTAATACTACAGTGAAGTGGGAAGATTATTTATCAAAACTACAATGATTTGTTATGGTGAGGGAAAATTGAAACACGGATATTGATTCAATAAATGAAGGTGAGTTTCACAATTCAAACAAAATAGTATTATTTTGAGTTAAGGCTTTAAATATATTTTCTTTTACATGGTAAATTCACCTTGTATGTATTTAATCAACTATTTTATTATTAAATAATAAATAAATAAATAAATCTTTATTACCCGACCGCCTTAGAAGCACAAGTCCTCGGAGGCTAGGTCAACAAAACATAAATACAAATTATCTACAGAAATTAATAAACATAAATACAAATCAATTAAAAGAAATTAACAATTAACAAACAAGAAAAAAAAATAGAAATCTATGCTTATTAACAAATAACATGATCATAGATTTCCACCAAAAGACAAAACATAATTTAAATAATTCCGCGCAAAAATCCGACACCAGGAGATAACGACGCATTAGCCATCCCGACATTTGCCATAAGTTGTTAAGGAAACCTGGTCAAAACATTAACAACGATGGTATGACCTCGCTCTACCTCATGTAATCTCTGCTTGTGAGAACTAAATAAACTTTTCCACAACTCTAGGACATTAGGACTTGAGAACATTTATAATTGATTTAATCATAGGGGGCAGAGCACTATAATCCCAAGTAGTAACAGACTGTTCCACAAATCAATGCCAGATCCTATAAATGAATGTAAACCGATATTTTTCAAAACTATTTCATCTAGAACCTATACCCAATCCTTACCAATATTAAATTCTAAATTATATAAGGGAACTTAAATCGAATCAGTCTTGTGAGTGATTAATAATGGCTAACTATAATAGCGAGCCAGGGAAACCACCTCTGTGAAAAATTACATTGGTGAGATTACACTCCATAACAATCGCCGACAGTCGGAATCGAGTATGACGCTTGAAGAAGATTATACCGATCACTCCTGAGAATCTTTTCATGAAGGGTCTTCTTTTGCCTTCCCTATGTAGTCAGACACCTGCAATGACATGTCAGAGTAGGAGTAATCAGACACGTACTCAGAATTAATATTATCTATTATTTGATTTTATTGCACTTTCTCACCATTGCTACTGGAAAAATTTCACCTATCCCTTAAATGGGGAGGGATTAGGCTCGGTCGATGCGAAAAGGAAATTCATCCTGGCCCACATGACGTTTTCAATCCTTATTTGTAGAGGAATTTTTGTACGATATGGCACTTTAGTAATAATTAAACTTGTTGGCCTATACATATTAGGTTGTTAGGTAGATCAAGCTCCTCAAATATTCTCTCGATGTTCTTTGGGACAACGCCTTCCTGAGATATAACGATGGGGTAGATCTTGACTCCATTATCCAGTTTCCAAATTTTTAAAGGAGACAATAAAAGAGTGTGTCTTCTGCGGGAAAAATAAATTTTTAAATTTATTTATAACGAGACTATAGTTTCGAGGACTTTGCCCCTTTCATTGTAATAGACTGATGAAGGGGCAAGCCCTCAAAACTAGTCTCGTTATAAATAAATTAAAAAAATTATTTTTCCAGCAGATGACACTCTTTTATTGTCTCCTTTAATTTATAATTCTGCTACTCTCGGCAAAAATAATCTTTCAGTGTGTCTTCTGCTGGAAAAATAAATTTTTAAATTTATTTATAACGAGACTACAGTTTTGAGGGCTCTCCCCCTTCAATATAATAGACTGATGAAGGGTGCTAAGACCTCGAAACTATAGTCTCGTTATAAATAAATTTAAAAAAAAAATTCAGCAGAAGACACTCTTTTATTGTATTTATAAAATTCTGCTACTCTCGGAAAACAAATTTTTCAATCTAATTTCAAATTTTTATTATTATTAATATTATTGAAGGAGACAATAAAAGAGTGTGACTTCTGCTGGAATTATGAATTTATTAAATTAAAAATTTATAATTCCAGCAGAAGACACACTCTTTTATTGTCTCCTTCAATTTATAAAAATTTTGCTACTCTCGGCAAAAAGAAACTTTCAATTTAATTATTTTTTTATTGGAGGGAGGGAGAGGCGAAATTTTTGTTTGAAAATCATTAGATTTTTTATAATTATTAAATCAATTTTAATTCATAATTCAATAAAAATCAAATCAAATAGTAAGTGCCTAAAAATTAATCTAATTAAAAATTCCTGCTTGAAAGATATCGTTATTTATTTAGACATTTATCACGTTTTAAAATAGCCCTAAAAATTACATCAGGGAATCTATTTAAAAATTGACTTCTTTATCATAACGTTTTCTTAAATTACATATCATCATTCTCTGATTTACTATTTTTATTCTCATCAATCTTAACTGATTATTCTTTTTATTATAAAGATAATAATTAAATAAATGATGCCATTTAAGCAACCAACGGAATTCAATCCATTTGCTATAATGACTGTTGAGCGAGCTTTATAAGGCCGGGATTAATTTTATATTATCAACAAATTAACAAATTAAGAAAAGTTTTTCTTTTCAGTTTTATCATTTTGAAGTGATTTTATTCTTATTTACCCTTCGTTGAGTACAATTAAATGAAGGATAATCCATCTTCAAGGAAGGATAAAGAGAGCTAGCCTGATAGCCTACCAGTTCTCTCCTAATTAGCTTTTTACTCGATTATATTATTCATTCAAAATCACAAATTTTAAATATGTTAATCAAATTATATAATGTCTGGCAGTTAATAAATTATGTAATCTATCTAATTTGTTAACTCTTTATTAATTTAATTCTGCTAGAGAGTAGATTTCATCGAAAATTATTTAAGGCTAGAGTCTGGCGCAGTTCATGGAATTCCGCAACGGGTTTCCAAAGTAACAATCAATAGCAGATGCTACTCTACTGTACGTGTGACAATTATTGAAGTTGAGGTTGTTTTCCTCGAAGGCCCAGCTCCTGGAAAACTCTAATGTTCTTTTATTATTGGGGAAATGACAAGAGGGGATTTTCCTGAAAATGGACCAGGAAACCTTTAACCTTACAATTTAAAAAGAAACTTTAGCTGGAATTTATGACATTATTTTATTTTGGAAATCTTATTTGCAAATGCGTCATTTTTATATACTTTATCAGTGGCGGGCGGTGACTTTTTAACCAGGAGATGTCCAAAAAAAATGCTCTTAAATTTTTTAATTTTCTATTGTTCGCTTTTTTTTTGCAAATTTCATCCGAATAATAACAAACCTCATAACTTTTATGGGATATCCACAAATTCAAACAAAATCATACTAATATAAAAAGCAACATTTGTCTTATCGAAATTTTATTGTTTTTATTAAAAAACTCGACGTTTTTACATATCTTTATATTTCAAGGTAGACTAAGTTCAAAAGTTACCATCTTTCAGGATCATTATATGTAAATTGTATATGTTAAATTGATTTTCTTTTCTTCTAATTTTTAGTAAATTCCAAGAAAAAGGGTTAGAAAACCTAAAATCTAGTCAGTTTTAATTACATGGTTTTATTTAACTATACAAGGTGTTTCCGGAGGAATAGTAAATAATTTAGGACATTGGTAGTTTAGACGAATTCCAATAAAAAATGCTATTTAACATGTGTCCAATTTTTATTGGGTACAGAGATACAGCTGTTAGTATGTAACCCAATATCGGCATACTCAGCATGTGTAAATACGTGCGGCATGCTTACACGCTACAGTACAGTAGACTTGGCAAACAAATCACAATGAAAACTTCAATGTAAACTAAAGCACAACTTCACAACTTGAACATCATCACTCTACTGCTGACATTCGATAAATACGCCCATAGCAACCCATAGCAACCGATGTACCAAGACACGAAATGAAAATGGATTGAACTCAGCTGTATCTCTGTACTCAATAAAAATTGGACACATGTTATATGGCATTTTTTATTGCAATTCGTCTATACTATCACCTCCTAAAATATTTACTATTCCTCCTGAAACACCCTGTAAATATATATATCGGCCTGTCTGTCTGGGCAGAATCATGTAATCGAATTTTGGCCCACTTGTATCTTGAAATTTACCAGTCATACAAATTTCCAATGACAAAACAATATTTCACCAATTTCAGGAATTACTAATCGAATGCTCTTAGATATGGTTACTGCGAATTTCAAATACTAATTGATCATTCCAAGGGAGAAGACAGACCCCTCAGTGACACCTAACATTTGATTTTATTGCAAAAAAAGAATAAATAGAAATAGATTTTAGAAGTAAGCTAGGAGTACCTATCTGAGAGTTACCGATAGGGTTTCCTTTTTTCAGCAGGGATAATTCAAATCCATTAGAATTTTTCTTAAAAGATTAGATATATCTGGCAGTAGACATAAACTAAACACGGTTTTCTTTAAATAAAGTATTTTAGACAATTAAAGAGTTTGTCTTCTAGTGGAAATATTTTTTTTTTAATTTTACTAATTGATGGAAAAATTTCTACAATTGAGCAAATCCCCAATCCTCAGTACCTACGATAGGAATGTGTGTTCTGCTAATCCTGGAGAATTGTGCATTATCTCTCCTGCCAAAATTGCTTGGAACGCACGGGAGGCAGTCTGTCTGTCTGGATTCCGATAACCACTATGACGACTATGCATACTAGAATGACTACTAAATAGAGTCGTAGAAATTTCCACCTGCTGCCAGAACGTTTGTATTTTTAATGCAAAGAACTAATTAGATTTTGGACTTTCCAACTTTAAAAATTTCGGCTCAAAAATATAGAAAATATAATTTTTTTAGTAATTTTGTTTTTGATTTTGAATGATTTTATTTAGATTTTTAGACATTATCATAATAGGTATAGGTATAGTATAAATATACAATTTCCAATTAAATTAAATTATTATTTTATTTATTTTAAAACCCACTATTATTAGTTTATTTCAGATAATTTATACCTAGATTAATTAAGAAAATTAGTCATCTCAATAAAATAAATTTAGAAAATTCAATTTCAACAGACATATTCAATATATTTAAATTTATTATTTATTCCTTTATTAGGAGGCTTTAACCTGAGAGTGTACCGAGTCTTGAAAAAGTTTTTACTAGATTCTCCTTAATTTGCTCTGACTAATGGTTTGGGATCGGAATTCGAATGACATGTACTTAACACACCTTCGTTGTCAAATCAGGTTCAAATGAAATAAACGGATACGCCTACTCCTTTATCCCTATGACTTCTAAAGATCGCAACTCTCTTATCGTTGTTTCATGTCTTACAAACTTCAATCATTAAAAGGTACCTTAGACTCTTACTCAAATATTTTAACTCATCTCTTTTCACCATGAGAGAGTCAATCTTGACTATTAAATGTTCCATCTTTTTGATATAAAACTTTATTTCAACAATATTAATGAACGAAAAAATGTATATGTTGCAGTAAACCCTCGTTTTTTAGTAAGAACACGTTCTTACTAGTTAAAACGCGTTTCTCTGAATACCTTTATGGCAACTACAGTTTGTTGATGTTTGTTGAGTTTGGTTCAAAGGTCTAGAATCTTCATTTTTTACCTTCCGCCTCATTTCGTGTGTTTATTTTCAAAATTTTTTAAACGAAAATGTCAATAATTACACCCTCTACAACTTTTCTTCTAATTTTTGACATTTTCGATTAAAAATTTTTGAAAATAAATCGGTTGGAAGGTCAAAAATAAAGATTCTGCTTTTGAACCAAACTCAATCAACATCAGTAAACTGTGGTGGCCATAGGGGTATTCAGCGAAACCTGTTCTTACTAAAAACACGTTTTTACTGCAGCATATATATATATAGTATGAAACGATTTTATTAAGATATTAGTTTTTTTTTATCTTATATCTATGGTATAGTTGAGCTTATAATTTTGCTTTTAGTGAATTTTATTCTTGAAAAAAGCTTCACGTATTGTACAAATGTACATTCATATTTCGAAAAAGGGTATAAATATATCTCTACATATAAAACTCAAAGTTTTAAAAAAAGTTTATGATTTTATGTTGGGCCACACTCTTTGCAGTGCTGGGCCGCATGCAGCCCGCGGGTCACGGGTTGGACAGCCCTGGTGTAGCTGTAGATATATATTAAAATAATCAAAAGGCCAAAAATATATTTTTTTTTTATGATAATGATGAGAGAAGGAGTTACACCAAAAAAGGTGCAACCCCTAAAGGCCTGGGTTGGCCCCTCCATCGTGAAAAGAAGAAGAAAGAATTTTATGGGTTGGGCGGTGGTCGAAGGTATCTGTGGATACGGGTCTTAAAGAGCTGAAGGTTATAAGTCGCGGGAAAGATGGTGGCAGGGAGCGAGTTCCAGTCTCGGGAGGTCAAAGGGATAAAAGAGTTGGCGAAAGCGCTTGTTCGACTTTTATCCAATTTGACAGCGAAGGGGTGCTGAGAGTTAGAAAACCGCGTGTTTCTCGTAAAGAGGGCATTAGGGGGGATAATTGATTTCAGCTCGAATGAACAGATACCGTGATAGTATCTGTAGTACAGGGAAAGGGCAGAAACGGTTCTTCGGTGAGCCAGGGAGTCGAGTGAGTTGGTTAGAGCCGGGTCTCCTTTTAGTTTAATTGCTCGCTTCTGAATTGCATCCAGTGTAGCAAGAGAATGCTTGGAGGCACCCCTCCACAGATGAGAGCCATATTCGAGACAGGGACGAATTTGAGCCTTATACAGAATAAGAAGTTGACTGGGAGTATAACAGCGTCTAGACCTAAATAGGAGACCAAGCTTGCGCGCTGCAGCTTTAGCAGTGGTTGAGATATGGTCATTCCATGAAAGGTCAGACCCTAGAGTTACGTTATTGGAAGAATCTTCAAGTGTAAATTAAATATCTCATAAGCAACAACGATATATATTTTTCATATATCCAGTAGCAAGTTACGAAATAAGTGGAATAGTAGTTGAGAATGAGGAGTTGAAAAATGAATAGACTTTAATTTTGATTCGACTACTAAGAGGTTAGAAATTTCTGCTAGTATTAGTAAGATCTGTGGACATTGTAGGTTTGTATTTAAAGAGCCAAGGGGGGTTAATAGCTTCATAGATGCAGTTGGGAATTTGCAGAAGACTGCGTGCCATCCGAGTCTTAATTAAGCTCCCAACGTAATGAACGCTGAGCAGGTATAAATAGGTATGGCATTGTCACACATGACCTATATAGCTTGTTCACTTGACATCTTGAGAAATCCTCTGGAATTCTCATTGGTTTCTTCTTAGAATCGATCCATTTGTTTTGTGTAATTCCCATTTAAGAAGCGGACGAAACTGAGGAGAAAAAACCGTGATGCACATAGAAATTCTGATATGGGATGTCATCTTTTTTTGTAATTCAAAATAAAATATCTTTAAATAAAACGGAATAGATTGGTGACTTTTCAACCAGGGATGCTGTCCAAAAAATACTCTTCATTTTTTGAAATTTTATTTTAATCTTAGCTTTTTTTTTGCAAATTTCATCGAATACGGCATCATTTTCGTTATTTTTCAAATTTAAAATTATATTTAAAAAAAATATATTTTGGGACATTCGCCCCACACAAACGAATATTGGTTTGTGTGAGTGAGAGTAGGAGTCATAAATTAAATCTTGTGACTTAAACTCCGTAGTCCCTGAGATGGAAATCGAGCATCTTCTAGAATGAATCAGCCTGTCCTATAAGAAAATCTTAAATTTCTCCTAATTCCATTGCTATAAGTAAGCTATCTCTATAGCACTCTTAGTTAATTCTGATCTTATATTTTGAGAGTTCTTCTCAAATCATCTTTATTTATTATTTTTTTTTTGTATTATTTCTATTTTAATAGTTCCTCAGCGAGAACAATTTTTATTCGAGTAAAAGTCGTCTGAATCTGTCTTTGACATGCTTGAACTGGAAGATATTCCAGGCAAGGACTGGAAACCTTCTATCCGCACCCTTTTCAGAAAAATCATTCATTTTATTGCCCCTTGAAACTATGCAACAATTTTATTTCATTTCGAGAACCAATATACTTTTCAAACCAAAAAATTTTTTTTATATATTAGAAATATTTGAAAGGATAATAATTTGAAAAAATTTAAAGATCCTCCTGAAATTTTGAAATCAATATTTATGAAAATACTATTAATGTTTGAATTTTAGGGGTGCGCCAATCCACAGCATCCATGGACCGCATTCTACTGATATATATACCTATATCTATATAATTATATTTAGGTATATATATAGAGTGATTTATAAACCCTTTTACTCCCTTTATTTCGAAATTAAAGCGTGGATGAATCATTTCATCAGTAAAGTCTATTTGAACTATCATTCGATAACATTTTTGGGGTAGTTTAGTCCCCAAAATCTCCAGATCATCAACCTGACCAATATGATACAAAAAGTATAAAACTAATTAATAATAATAAACTAAATAAAAAATTACTGATATTACGCTATTTCATTTAAATAATTTTTCTGCCAGCTATTATAAATTCAGCAAAGTCAGATATTTGTGTTTGGAAAAATAATTTTGGACCTTGTCAAATCGTCGTTTTTAAATGAATTAAAATTCTTTATTATATTTTTAAAATTCTTTAGCTTACGAAATACACTACTCTGACAGATGGACATAAAGACATAACATAGACATTGAAGCGTCATGCATAGGGTTCTGTTTTCCTTTTGTTTTTGTACAGTTCTCTAACAATGGTTCATTCTTTTTATTTATTTTTTTTATTTAGATCTGTTTATCTATTCCATATTACATTTTCTTTAATAGTTTTAAATTCTATCCAAATCTTATACCTACAGGTGATACATTTTTAGAAAATTGATGAAAACTCTCAAAGTTCTACTTAGTACAGTTTCCCTAATTTCTTCTAATTTAAATGATATCTAGATTTTTATTTATAAAATTTTATTTTAATATTATTGGCTTGTTGTAAAAAAAGTAGTAGAAATAAAACATGTGAGATGGTCTCCAGTTTATTTTTGAATTAGTTGAGTTGAACCAATGGTTAGAGGTCGACTGGTTATGACGTTAGCCACTTGACTTATAGGTTGTGGACTCGGCATGTGGACGGATAGAAAAAAAATGATATAAAATATTTATAAAAGTGATCCAGGTCACTTTCACTCGACCGACAAGAGGAGGATTCTGTGACATATCGTTCTCAAGACAAGATGTTAATTTCTAAAACACTTATGTAAAAAAAGCCAAGTTCGAGTAATAAAATCCGTTTGACAGAAAAAATAGTGAGATCCAATAAGCCCCCCAAGTTCAACTCATCAATTTAGTAATATACTAACTTAAATTAAAACTATGTTTTTCATTTTACATGTTCCTCTATATTTGTTGATTACACATTTTTAGTTTAAATTATGTTCCTGAAATTTGGCATTTAAGCATTATAATTTATTTTATGCTTTTGTTTTTTTGGGGTCTCTATCTCTCCCATTTTAGCCCCTCGATCCCACTTATGAGTTTGGGTTAGGATGTATTCTGTTCGGCTCGGTTATGACATTAGAAGACTTCGGCTAACGCCAACCTAACCGATTAAAAAACCAATCGAGATCTCCAATCTCAGAACCGAGCTGAACTGAATATATCCTAACCGAACCGGACAAGACTTTCCCATATTCAAATTTTCGAACATGGTGACAGTATATTCTATTCATGTGACGTCAAAGACTTTGCTATTTTTACCAGTATTTCATCATAGTCGTAAAAAAGTTAATTTTTCATTTATTAATTAAAGGAATCGTAGGGTGTTGGACTTGACTTTAAATTAAATTCAAGGTTTTTTATTTAAATAGGGCAAACGTTTCGTTGCTGGTTCTCAACTTCTTCAGTGGCTCATTTATTAAACTTGTTTGTCTGAGGTTTTGACTCAAGAGAAAAACCATTTTCAATCAGTATCCTTACAAATCACTCTAATTTGATCAAATAATATAAAACATAAACCGTTTAAAACAATGTAATTGAAAATGGTTTTTCTCTTAGTCAAAACCACCGACAAATTGGTTTAATAAATGAGCCACTAAAGAAGTTGCGAACCAGCAACGAAACGTTTGGCTTATTTAAATAAAAAACTTTGTATTTAATTTAAAGTCAAGTCCAACTCCCTACGATTCCTTTAATTTATTAATCATGGACACGAATAATGAAATATTAATGTTTTATACTCTCGACAAACAAAATCTTTTCAGTTAGGTACTATTGTATTTATTTTTGTTTTTTAAATTAATATTTTATGAACCACATATTGAGAACACTGTTCTAATTGCTCTAGCTACTCTTTATTGCCTTATTGTTTAATTATCATTTATTAACACGAAATAATATAAACACAATATAAACAATGCAATATCAAAGAAGAGTATAATATAATATAATATTCATAATTTTTTAATAAAATCCTCTGACAACAACATAGATCGAGATTTCACTGTATAAATTCATAATTTAATTCTTTTTACATTATTTAATATATAATACATAAGCTGACCTATTTATAAGATAAATATGTTCTGTTCTAATAAATATTTAATAAAAAATCTCTTCCGACTAATACAAATATATTTAAATCAACCACATCCCCTTCTTATTCCTATCTCTTTTGCTTTTTAATTAACAATTATTTATGTCATTAATCATTTTTAGCATCCTATAAATGTTTTATGAGCAGCTTATTTGATTGTAATTAGTTCTTCCATTGCAATAAACCTTACCGATAATGAAACTAAAGAAGAAGAATTTCAATTACTATTGAACAAAAACAGAAACTGTTCTAGAGTTAATTTGTGGAATTATTAGCCCCTATGCATGTGGGCCAATTCAAATGCATCATATTATATACCTAAATAGCACAGAGAAGCACTCATTCACTTTGCAACACAGGAAAGAGCATTTTCTACTTAATTATTCTTGATCAATGGCCTGCTTGATTATGGCATGATTAGATTCTGTTCAGTTCTCTCGTTATTTCGCCTATAGCTGATTATTCTCTAAAAATTATATTAAAAGCTTAAAAGAAATAACAAAAACAGTTGTTCCTGGTACAGAGCATTCTGTAATCAGTAAAAAAAGCCCATTTTTGAAATTACCTTTAGAATAATAGTGGTATACTTTATATAATATGTAGAAAGAAATATATTTACTGAATGAAAAAAAAGATTCAATATTATTATATATTTTTTATTGATTTGGATTATTTTATAGAGTAGAAAATTGTATTCTTTAATATTTAGAAATAAATGTAGTACATTCTTTCTTTATTAGATTTTAATAAGAATATAAATTTTCAGCAAACTGCTCACGAATTTATGAAGATGGATGATTTTAAAAATAAATCAAAAAATTGTAATTATTCCAAGTTAGACTTAATGGTGAAGAGTAAAAATTAATTTTTTAGTCTTTACTTTACGTGCTGCTATGGCTTATACAACGAAAATCAATTATATCAAATTATAACGTAATAGAAGACATTCACAAATAGAAAATAGGTTTCTTAATTTTTGACCTAATTCTAAGGACATTAAAAATCTTCATTTTCTTAATGGTTGATATAAAAAAAGATGAAATTCCTAAGTCGAAATTGACCTATCCTATAGAAAAGTAGACCGGTTATATAAATAATTTTCAACTAATATATTAATATAGAATTCTTTTCTATATCTCACATAACTTTTAATACAACATACTACTATACAATGTTAACAGATAACTTCGAGGGTGCCTTACTTTACTGATTTTGATAATCCCATAACTAGCGTAGCTATCTTCATGATTGGTTTCTCAAAACACAGCCAAAATGCCCCAAAAATTAATAACTCAAAATTAAAAATCAAAATTAATAATTAATATTTTAAATTAGTAAATCAATCAGGTAGATTCTCCGAAAACTCAGAAATTCTTGAAAATAGTAATGGAAGGTATACGGCGTATATCCTGTGGTTTTACCTGAGCAAATAGCCCCTGTGCTAGTTGAAAATTTAAAAATTTTGAATCATTTACTTTTAGTCCGGGCAAATTACGATTTTAACAGGAAATAATTCCCGGAAAAGATTTTATTGCTTGAATACCTTTATTGGTACTCCAATATTACTACCCTAAGTTTTCTTCCAAATCTGTGTTGTGGAAATTTTTCTACGCGCCTCAAAATGAGAAAATTTCGGAGTTTTTTCAGTTTTTCTTGAATAACTCTAAAACAACCTAACAAATCAAAAAGATATCTTTTAGATAAATTAAACCTCTTTAAATAACGTGTGAAATAATAATAATTTCATCTATTTAGGTTATAGAACCGGTACTAGCGCCTGTCAAAAACCTAGTTTTGACCATGAAGGAGCATGCTTTCGACAAAGACCACTCTATACATTTTTAAACTAGATTAAATTTGCTACAATTTAAATAAAGGTCATCTTAATTGGATAATGGTAACCCGTGCCACAATGAGGTTGAAGTTTGCAGTTTTTTTGCAAAAAATCGCAGTTTTCCTTCATAAAATGAAATCAAGTTTCTAGGATAAGTAGTTTTCATTTTATGAAGGAAAAACTGCGATTTTTGTCAAAAAACTGCAAACTTCAACCATATTGTGGCACGGGGTACCATTATCTAATTAAGATGAAACTTTGTCTACATTGTATCAGATTTAATCTAGTTTAAAAATGTATAGATTGGTCTTTGTCGAAGACGTGCTCCTTCATGGTCAAAAATGGGAAAAAATCGAAAAAAGTACGAGTTTTAGGGATATTCAAAAGTGATCCCGTGGGCTGTTTTTTGAAAGGCGCTAGTACCGTTTCTACTTAACCTAAATAGATGAAATTGTTATTGTTTCACGCGTTATTTAAGGAGCTTTAATTTATCTAAAGAGGTGACTGTGGGTCAGTGGCTAGAGTGTTGGGTCGCTAACTCGAAAATCGCTGGTTCGAGACCGAGTCTCGGCAGTTAGATATTTGCAGTCGCCTCCTCTTGGAAAGTAGTGGCAACCTACCAAGAGTATAATTGCCTAGTCAACCTCTCCAAATTAGCCGTTCGGAACCGGCGTTAAAAAGTAGGTCCGGTATATCTGTGTAAAAACAACTAAACACACTCAGCACAGGTATATGTGGAGAGACGCCGACGCCCATTTCGAGTATGGCACTCGAAGAAGAAGAATGTATCTAAAAGATATCTTTTTGATTTGATGGGTTGTTTTAGAGTTATTCAAGATAAACTGAAAAAAACTCAGAAATTTTCTCATTTCGAGGCACAACACAGATTTGGGGGAAAACTTAGGGTAGTAATATTGGAGTAGCAATAAAGGTAATAAAATCTTTACCGGGAATTATTTCCTGTTTATGCCATTTTTTCACGTAATTTGGCTAGACTATTTTTGAATATTCAAATAAATATTTTAAATTGTACTAGATGAAGAAGGAGGTATCAGCCAAAGATGGAATCACTGGTTCAATAAAACACTTTAATGCGATGTCGGCCTGAATTTTATTTGGTTATCTTCAGTCAATTAGGAGTTATACACAAAATGCGGTAGATACGAAACTAGCCTTGTCAAAAAATAAAAATTTCTAGTTAGCTTCATGCGAATTGATATGTGCTTCGGACCCAAAAGTTTCAGAATGAAAACTTTTGGGTCCAGGCACGTTATAAATTTGCATGAAGCTAACAGAATTTTTATTTTTGACAAGGCTTAGTTCGATCACATATGTGTACCGCATTTTGTGTATAACTCCTAATTGATCTGAAGTTAGTCCAAATAAAATTCAGGCCGAAACGTCTCATTAAAGGTGTTTTATTGAACCCAGTGATTCCATCTTTGGCTGATAACTCCTCCTTCATCTAGTACAGTTTCATCACAGCCACGAACTCTTACAATATCTTAAATTGTTTTAATTTGCTTTTAAAATGATTATTTTTGAAAAAATATCCGATAAAACATTTATTTTTATTATTTTATTAAATATAGCGTATACCCTCTGATTTTTAGTATCCAAAATGCGCATACCCTCTCCTGATTTTACGACTACAGCACTGGCTATCATCACGACTGTTCTCAAAGTCAAGAAAGAATAAAATTCTAACTTCGGAATAATTTAATTATTTTTCAGCTGTTAAAAATAGTTAACTAGTATCAAACATATTAATTTACTTAATAATGATTTAATTTCATTGACACATTGATCACATCCATTTTCGCCGTCAACTTAGAAACAAATTGAACAGACAAATAGTTTATTAGCTTTTGTTCTTGCTTTTAATTTTACCTACCGTTTTTATCCATCTATTCATACAATTAAATTTATAAAATTTGCAAAAGCATTTTTTTTTCAAAGTGACATTTTCGAATTATAATTTTTTTTTAATAATTATTTTTAAATTCAAAAGTAATATGTTCAGAAAGAAAGCAATAGCTACCGAATTCTATGCCGAAACTTATATTAAAAAATAAATAAAGATGTTTCAATGTAATCCTCCTGCTCTCTCTAATCTTTGACCTAGAAAAGAAATAATGTAATAAGAATCCATTTTATTTTATAATGGCGCACATTATACTAGATAATGGTACTAAAATGTCGCGTTCCATTGAATTGATTGCCAAATAAAACTGATATTCTCTTCACATTTGAGAAATTTCAACAAAAATTAAAATTTTTTGTAGTACTAATTGAAATGGAAATGGAGAAGCCTTGAACGTTCTAATTCAACATTTTACGTTTTATAATAATTTATTATTATTCGATTATTCAACATTTCTACGATTAAAATGACTTAATAATACATGAGAAGAAATTAAAGAAAATAAATACTAATACATATTCAGGTAACTCAAGTGATATTTTACATTTTCTATAGATATTTGTTTCATTTCTGTTCGATTTCAAAAGCAAAAAAAAAAGTATGGATGTTCACTTAGGAGCACGACTTTTAAATAAATAAATAAATGTAATTATAACATTAGCTAATCTTAATATTTAGTAGTTGAAAGTATGAATAAAACCTCATAAGCATTTTTTTTAAATGTAGGTATATTAATTCAAAAACGGTTTCAGAAAATTAATAATTTCCGTTTTATAGTTTTTTTATTACTTCCAATCACTTACTTCGATATATTTTGCATGTTGAAAGCATGCGATGAAATATTATGCTTAATTTACACTGTAGCTTTAGTACGAGGGCCAAGTCATTAGTTCGTGTCAAATTCCCTGTGTAAACAACAAGGTATTGGCGTGGTACTGACCTTTCGAAGAAATCCTACCGCAATGAAGCACAACAAAACACTTAAACAGCTGTGTAAACACAGATTTATTATATTTATACAAAATAATCTCTTTAGTATTATGTTTAACACGTGAGTTTAAATCTAATCTGCTATTCTTTTTTTACGAGCATAATGGCATTTCATTTTAGCAAAGGAAAGAAACAATTCAACATTCATCTATATTTATTTTTTTAATTTAGATTCGTTACTTCAACTAGTAAATTAACAGTCCTTCATTATATATTTATTATATTATATCCATACAAACACGGCACAAGAACTTGAGATTCATCTCCGATATTGACAACGCATTTTATCTGGACTTTATTCGTAATATAGACTTTCGAAAAAAGCTTAATGTAAACCCTAGTTACGATATTAAATTTGATTCTCACTAATTTAGTACTCTACTTTTGGTGTAAATAAAAGCATAGTCTCAGTCAAGCAACATGTAGAGCAATTATCTTACCTAAATTAATGCTGGGAGTCAGGTTGGCCGAGTGATTATAGAGCAGAGGTGGCCACAACGTGGCTCGCGAGCCGCATGCGGCTCTTCAGTCAATCTCGTACGGCTCTTGAACCCTTTTGAATAATACTGATTTTAAAAAGTAGATCGTGGGTCATAAAGATTTACCACATTTTGAAGAGGTATAAAAAAATGAAAAAATTCAACTAGAAAGAAACTGAATATATTTTTGAAAAGAACATAAAATAATTTTTTCTTAATGTATTTTAAACATTATTAGACAAAGGGGAGGGGGTCAAAAATAAAAATTCTAGCCCTTTCGACCAAACTCAACCAAATTCCAAATTTTGTATAAATATACTGTGCACCCCAGAAGGCTAGAAATGCAAAAACTAACCACCCAAAATGGGGGGAGGGTCAAAAATGAAAATTCTAGCCCTTTCGACCAAAATCAACCAAATTTTGTATAAATATACTGTGGACCCCCAGAAGGCTAGAAATGCAAATACTTATACCCAAAATAGGGGAGGGGGGGTAAAAATGAAAATTCTAGCCCTTTCGACCAAACTATGTATACAAAATTTGGTTAGTTTTTTAGGATTTCTAGCCTTCTGGGGATCCACAGAATATGTATACAAAATTTGGTTGAGTTTGGTTAAAAGGGCTAGAATTTTTTTTTTACCCACCCCCTTTTTTTTGTCTGATAATGTTTAAAATACATTTATAAAAAAATTTCATTTATTTTCTTTTCAAAAATATATTTAGTTTTTTTCTAGTTAAATTTTTTCATTTTTTATATCTCTTCAAAATGTGGTAGATCTTTATGCCTCACCCTGTATAATAGGTAAATTAAAAAAATAATAATACAGAAATTAAATTAATTTGTAATTTGTAATATTATAAGTAAGTAGAGCAAAAAATATATGTTACTTCATTTATATTTTATAAAATAACAAAAAGGTGTCTTTTTTTTAATAAACCATTAATTAATCTCCAAACAATGTGGCTCGCTTTGAAACTGTTTTATAAATTTGCGACTCCCAAAGTTAAGGTTAGTGGCCACCCCTGCCCTATAGAGCATGCCTTCTAATCAAGCTACGCGGGTTCAAAATATTTGACCGGCTATAATCTGATCCCTTCAGGCGAAGGCATTGGGAAACCACCCCTGTGAAAAATTTCCCCAGGAAAATTACAATGGAGAAGATCCTCTCCACAGTAATTGCCGGCCTTGGGAATCGAGTATGGTGTTTGAAGAAGAAGAAGAAGAAATTAATGCTCCCAATATTTAATAAAGCGGGGTTTATACCAGTCCGCTCTAGTGTTTATACTATACCTATTTCTTAACTCCTAAGTTCAAATAAGGTATTAGATTATAGAGCTATCGGTTAAAGTATTAATTTTATAATCAATTGAGAAAAATGAATACAGAGTCATGTAGATATAATTGTTTTTGTTTTGTGTTAATGACTTTCTGAGTTACTTTTAAAAAATATTTATAGTAAGATTGGAGTAATTTTTGGAGACGGACTGATAAGTGAATTAAGTGGATATTGATGAGGCAGTCCAAAAAAGAAGAAGATAATTTACACTATCATTTTATTCATAAAACCGACGTTTCGGAGGCTATCCCTCCTTCTTCAGGGTTTTGAAAAGTCAGTGAAGGAAATCAATACGATCCCTCTGTCTCCTCTTTCAGTGGCAGTAACAATAATATCTTGTATTTCATTCTAATAATTATTACATTATAATTCTGCTGAGAATGAAATACAAGATATTATTGTTACTGCCACTGAAAGAGGAGACAGAGGGAATGCCGCATTGATTTCCTTCACTGACTTCAAAACCCTGAAGAAGGAGGGAATAGCCTCCGAAACGTCGGTTTTATGAATAAAAGGATAGTGTAAATTGTCTTCTTCTTTTTTTGGACTGCCTCATCAATATCCACTTAATATTTATAGTTATTATTTAAAAATAATTAAAAAGATTAAAGTTTTTAAAAATGAAATTGAAGAGGTTATGTTATTTGATTTGTATACATATATGTTTACAGCTCTGTTTGTTTTTGATACGTGTAGTATTTTAATACGATACGCCTTCATTTACATTGAGAATTCGATACGAACTAATTAGTTTTGGTCTGCATAATAAAACTACGGTGTAAATAAGCCAAGACACACACCATACATACATGGTGCAGGCTTATATGAGCAGAGCAGCCTCAAAACCCGTCATGTTGATTGCCACCTACTAAAATGATTGAGCTGCCCTAAATAGGGAGGGATAGATACTGTGGGCGGTGACCCTTGAGAGTTCAGTACAACGCCAACCAACATTTTTTTAAGAAATATGAAATATCAAGGAGTAGATCGGCATTGATTTTTTATTAAGCTTATATCTAAAAGAAAAATTTATAATCTTATGAGGTTTTATCCTTTCCACGTTGTTTAAAGAACTTAGAAAGGAAACGATATTTTGATATAGAATGATTGGAATTTATGTATGTTTGATTATGATATATTAATTCCACTTTGTTTTTTTAATCGTTTAAAGGATTTTTAAATATTACTTCAGAATTGTTTTCTTGTTGGGAAGTTATTATAGTGTTCTAATGGTTGTTGAATTCCCGCAGGTCGCTGCCCAAACTCAGCAGTCAAGACGACGACGGGCCGACGCCACACACACAGTTCTCCGGCGTCGCGCACTTCGAGCCCATCCCGCACGACCACGACTTTTGTGAGAGAGTCGTTATCAACGTGAGTAGGAACCATGCTGACCTGACAGAGGACTCAAACCCACAAACCCAACTTTTAACTATAAAAATAATCATAGGTTTAATAAACTTATACGACAACAAATACAGTGTGGGGCATAAAGATCTACCACATTTTAAAGAGGTATAAAACTGAACAAATTTAACTAGAAAAAAACTGAATATATTTTTGAAAAGAACATAAAATAATTTTTTTTAATGTGTTTTAAACATTATAAGAAAAAAGAGGGTGGGGGGGGGGTCAAAAATGAAAATTCTACCCCTTTCGACCAAACACAACCAAATTTTGTATACATATTCTGTGTGCCCCAAAAGGGCTAAAAATGCAAAAACTAACCACCCAAAATGGGTGGGAGGGCCAAAAATGAACATTCTAGCCCTTTTGACCAAACTCAACCAAATTTTGTATACATAATCTGTGGACCCCCAGAAGGGTTCGAAAGGACTAGAATTTTCATTTTTGCCCCCCCCCCCTATTTCAGGTGGATTTCTATCCTTCTGGAGTTCCACAGAATATGTATAATAATAAATTTTGAGCAAGATGCGAGGTAGGTTTCACAAAAAAGAAATAAAACTAAATTGAGTTTTGAATTCAATATATTTCGCGGGTGAGTCCATCATCAAATCAAAACTCAATTTTGTTTTATTACTTTTTTGTGAAACCTACCTCGCATCTTGCTCAAGTTTTATTATTATATTAAAATGGTTCATCTAGAACCAACACCTATCTCCGTAAAAGTCACAGAATATGTATTAAAAATTTGGTTGTGTTTGGTCGAAAGGGCTAGAATTTTCATTTTTGACCCCCTCCCCCCCTTTTTTTTGTCTGATATAATTTTTAAAACACATTTAAAAAAAGAATTATTTTATGTTCTTTTCAAAAATATATTCAGTTTTTTCTAGTTTAATTTTTTCATTTATTGTACCTCTTCAAAATCTGGTAGATCTTTATGCCCCACCCTATATAATGGATTTAAATGCATTATTAAAAATATCTAAAATTTGATAAGTAATAACTTGGTGTGAGCTCTTAAAATGGAAATTGCTATAAAATAAACATGTAATTTGAATGACAGATGATAAAAACTCTTGAACTCTTTCTATTTATCATAATTCATAACTTGGGAGGCGGATGGGGTAGGGGATAGCGTGTCAGCCTGCTAACCAAGTGGACCCGGGTTCGAATCCGACTCGAGGCATCCGGCTAAAACCTAACCTCGGGGTAGAGACAAATTTTAAAATAATAAGTGGTATCGTAAATTGGCTTATGGCTAGAAAGACCGAAAAGCCAAAAAAAAAAAAAATCATAACTTGAATTGACTTTTATGCCTATTCACTGGTCGACAAAAATTTCTAATCGTAAACCTAACAATGGATTCCAGTAGAGTTTATAACGATGATTATCATGCAATGATTTTTTACAACAGGTCAGAGTTTTGAGATATCGGTCAAAGCGACCAAAAAGGGCATTTTAGGTCATAGGTCAACTATTTTCGAGTCCTATTAGATATTAAACAGCAATATTTGAAATCATGATATTTTGTCGACGTAATAGAAAACAGCTTCCTCTTTGATTTTCAAATTACCACTTGTTTTTAGCTCAATTAGAACTCGAGTTATAACTATAAAACTAAAACTAGGTGTTTATAAAGGATAATAAACATAAATAAAACATATGATCTTAGTTTTTTAGTTATAATTTGAGTTCTAAACTTAAGTTTAAGTGGTAATTTGAAAATCAAAGAACAAGCTGTTTTCTATTAAGTCAACAAAATATTTTGATTTCAAATATTGCTGTTTAATATCTAATGGGAATGGAATGTAGGCCAAAATGATCTTTTTCCTTGTTTTGATCGATAATATCTAAAAACTCTGACCTGTTGTAAAACATCGAGAAATTTGTTGATAATCAGCCTATAAGACTCTAATGGAATCCATTCATTGGTTTATGGTTACAAATTTTTGTTTAATTTTTTGTCGAGCAGTGTAATGTTTGATTTAATCATTAAAATATTAACAAGTTAGGGGAAAGTCAAATAATGTATACATTTTTAAGGTTTTTTTTTTAAAAATTGTTAATATTTTCTTCAATTTTTTTTTTTTAAATCATTTGAAATCATTTTTATGAACCCTCTTCCTTTCAAAAAGAACTTGATAGTAGTTTGGATTAATTTTAATCATTCGCAAGATGTCACGTCATGACTGAGAGGCTCTTGTACAAGAACCACCCCAGAAGCTATTTTAATAACATCAGGCCCATCAATAAGTGAGTTTCCTCTACGTCTAAGAGCTGCCTGTTTTAAAATGATGACACAACAAAATTATAATTATCACAACTCTGGAAGAATTGAATATCATTATGTAAAAAAAAATAAATAAAAAAATAATTACTGCTTGAAATTGCGATTAATATGTAGGTATAAACTTCCAAAATGAGGTACTTCCATTCCTCGATTTACACGGTGGATTAGTTCCAGGAGAAAACATGTAATTTAAAACCGTGCAAAATGAGACAGAGCGTGTAAAAATGGAGAATATATTCAACTAAATTCAAAACCGTGTAAATCAAACCAAAGAATATATAGAAAAAGTCGGCTAAAAAGCAAACTGAAGCATTGTAAATAGGCGATCAAATTTAAAACCGTGCAAAAACGAAACTGTGTAAAACAGGTACCTAGTAAATCGAAGGAAGGGTGTATTTGAAACCCAAGAGAGACAGATGTGAAGCTCTTGAACTAAAATAAAATAAAAATCTTAATTGGAAAAACTTCTCTTTATTAGTCAAATAATCAAAATATACCAGGCATTAATGTTTTTCTTTTGTGCCATTTTGGATGTTGTAGACTGAAGATGGCTGATAGTATTAACCGAAACATGTTTCGTTGATTCTAAGTAATAAAGAGAAGTTTTTCCAATTAAGAAGAATTTTATTTTATTTTACTTCTAGAGCTTCACATCTGTCTCTCTTGGAATTCAAATATCACATTTTGGAAGTTTATATGGTACATATAGTAAAAAGTATGATCTACGAAATTTATTGAATAAAAAATGTTTCATCCAAGTACCAAGACCAAATTCCTTAAAAACTATCTACGAAATTTGTTATTTTTCAAAGTGACTTTTTGATTTGCTTAGAATTATAGGATATTGTAGATGCAGTATAATAAAAATAAAATCTGAATATCTCTCAATATTGATTAAACACGAGATCTCTGGAACTGGTCCAGATGATTTTTCACGCTCCTGCAGCTTCTCATCCCTATAAAGCCAAATTCGCCCCAGTATCGATACCGTTCTCAGCTGAGGAGAGGGGTCTTGAGCCACCCTGGATGCAATTCAGAAACGAGTTATCAGGCTAATAGACGATCCGACCCTTGTCACTCTCTCGACTCGAAGAAGCGTTTCCGTGCTTTCCTTATTTTATAGATTAGGTACTATCACGACAAGTGCTCTGATCAGTTGAAGTCACTAATTCTCCTCAAAGTCTGCTTTCTACATAGCATACGACTCTCAATATCCCTTCTCGGGTAAATTGGATCCATGACTTCAAGGAACTGGAACTCACTCTCGTCCTCTGTCTTTTCCTACACTTATAACCTTCAAACCTTCAAGACCGGAGTGCATAGACAGCTTCGTCTCCATCTTGATCGCTTTCTCATTTTCTTTGGTAATTCAAGGGTCTTTCAAAATCTATGTATCTACTTGCTGCGTCACTTCTTGCATTCGATAGCAATAAAATAAATAATTAAATAAATACTTGTGCTTAAAATTTGCAATGAAGATTGGACTCACTATGAAAGGTACTTTAAAAATTTCAAATTACAGAGGTGAAAAACAAACAAAAATTAAATTGAAAGTTTTTGCCGAGAGTAGCAGAATTTTTATATATTGAAGGAGACAATAAAAGAGTGTGTCTTCTGCTGGAATTATAAATTTTATTTATTTATAACGAAACTATAGTCTCGTTATAAATAAATAAAACTTATAATTCCAGCAGAAGACACACTCTTTTATTGTCTCGTTCAAACAAAAATCTCTAAAATTATGATTACATTTTAAAATATCACGATTTTTCAGGGATTATTGGGATTAGAAACTTCATATTATTGTATATGGATAATACTTTTAAAAAGTAAATGCTTGCTAAGAATAGTTTTTATAAAATTTAAATTTTAATGAAACAAGGAAACTGTTGGAGTTGTTGGTGTTATACGGTAAGGAAAAATAAAATAATATGAGTTTAGTTTTTAATATCCTCACTGTGAAACACCACCAACCCAACATATTATAATTTAAAAATGTTTCATTATAAACCCACACCGCGTTCCTTAAGTTTTATCGGCTTCATCATGATTTTTCCCGTTTTACTGGAGCTAGAAGCTTAAAATTTGGCTTGAAGGTTACTTTAAAAACCTTTGTGGGCACTAAAAAAGATTTTTTGAAAATCTCAAATTTAACGAGGTAATATAAAACAAAAATATAATAAAATCCCGGTTTTATTCAACGATTCGTTTTTCTCAGAGACAACTGGGACTAAAAACTTGAAATAGGTACCTATGAAATTTATTTTTGAAACTTGAATGCTTGCTAAAACGGTTTTTAAAAATTCAGATTAGAAGAAAAATGAAATCATCCCGATTCCTCTACTGGAGCTAACAATTTGAAATTTGCCACTGAGATTACATTTAAGACCCAAATGTATGCTAAAAATATTGAATGTATCTGAATTAAATAAAATATCAGTCCATTTTACAAATTTCATAAGTTGTTGACTTTGAAAAGCCATTTATCTAAGATTTTTCTTAGTGAATGGTGGGGAGAAAAAAATGAAAATGTCATGAGAAAGCAGCTTGATTGAAAATGATTATTCTCTGAAGAGCTAAGTAACAAAAAGACAAAGCATGCCTGCTTTCGAGTATTTCTAAGGATCTAATTTGAAATAAATGATGGATTTCATTTTCGATAAAATCTATTTGATGTCAAGCAACTCAATAGTAAAAAGAATTTTTAGATATCTAAAAATATTTTGATATTAATTAATTAAATATTTAATAAGAAGTACCTACTGGACCGAGAGGTTATTTCATAAATTTTTGCTATGATTAAAAGCGATAAAGTAATATTATTTTTAATTTCAAATTCAGGTAAAAAAGATCAATTTTTACTTGCAGCCATATTAATTAAATAAAATTAAAATAAAAATTTATTTATTTTCTTACTAACCTTTTGACCCGGATCGGCCATCATCAAGGTATCACTGTGCACAAAATTTTGAATTTGATTTCAATTAAAAATAATATTGAAATCAGGCTCGATGAGAGGGGTGGGGGTAGTTACCCTCGGGCCCGAAAGGCGCCTGGCACTACCACTGTTAAATAAATCTTTATACTACTAAAATCTATTACTTATTGTGAATAAAAATATAAAATAGCAAAATTAGGTAACAAACCATATCAAGTTACGGATTTATTTATTTGTTAAATCAGAAGTTCCCAAGCTTTTCCGAGTCGCGGCGCCTTTTTTTATTAAAATTTTTCCGTGGCGCCGTACCCTTAAGTAAAAGTATGTCTAATCGTAAGTAAGAGATAATAAATAAATAAAGTTTTAGCTTCTCACTTTTTTTTAATTAGGCCAATTGTCGTGCTTCAATTAATTATGAAGCTTCACGGCGCACCTGTGAAGAGGCCGCGGCGCACAGTTTGAGAACCTCTGTTTTAAATAATAAAATATTTTACAAATTGAAAAATGTAGTACTTTTATTTCTCCCAGCATTGAGGGGGCCGCTGGTTTGATTTTGACCCAGAGTCCGTAAGAGCTCTCCCCGGGTCTGATTAAAATACACGGTCATTCCTTTAAACCCTGAACAAAAAGTGACGATTCTCCGAATCGTGGTTTTTTATTTAAGTATGAAAATGACGTTCAACTAAATTCTTTTATTCGCAATTTGAAGTTTTCATTGTCCTTGAGCTGCCTTTTTATCAATTCAGCATTGAATATACCACTCCGTTTTCAAAAGAAAATACCTTTAAATAGTTATAAAATTATAAAAAATACCTCAAATTATAAATAAATTTATTAAACCAATTATTTTACATGAATTAATGTATACATTGTATTTGAGCTTCGGCTCCGGAGATTATTTCTCCACCATCGACTGTTCTTGATCATCTTTTTAGTCCTTGTTTTTAATAAGAGGAAAAAACTAATTAAATAAAAAAACCTCTTTTCCGATAATTAATCCAATTCCATTATTCTTCCTCTCAATCCCTATCATCCACCCTTTAATTAGTTATATTTATTAATTTTAATAAATTTTATTAAACCAATTATTTTACATTAATTAATGTATACATTGTATTTTAGCTTCGATTTCGGAGATTACTTCTCACCATCGAGTGTCCTTATTCATCTTTAGTCCTTGTTTTTAATAAGAGGAAAAATCTAATTATATAAAAAAACCACTTTTCCGATAATTATTTCAATTCCATTATTCCCCAATCAAGTCGATTGGTAACTCAATCCTCCAATCTCCCCCCAATTCAACCTGTTATTTAATTAGTTATATTTCTTAATTTTAACATATAAAAATATTGGAGGGACAGGGAGAGAAGAGTGGATAAACCAATCGACTTGATTGGGGAATAATGGAATTGAAATAATTATCTGAAAAGAGGTTTTTTATCTAATTAGATTTTTCCTCTTATTAAAAACAAGGACTAAAGATGAATAAGGACACTCGATGGTGGAGAAGTAATCTCCGGAATCGAAGCAAAATACAATGTATACATTAATTAATGTAAAATAATTGGTTTAATAAAATTTATAAAAAAACAAAAAATATATAAAAATATTTGTAATGACCTATTAGTGGGTTTTAAAATTAAAAAACCAATTAATTAATAAAAGGAAAATAAAAAAATAATAATTATCAATTTTGATTAACTCACTCACCTGTTAATAATTAGTATACAATATATAGAAAAATCAATCAAATGTTAAGTGAAATCGTTAGACCCATTTTCAAGTAACCGATTCTATATAGTATAAATATATTTATATCAATTTATTTATACATACAAAATGTATTTTTACTTTATCCAATATAGTATTCATTTAGGTTGAATTTTATTTATCACATGACGGTTTTCCCAAAAATTACATGGGCTCTCGTCCAAAGACCAAACAGTGAGATTTTTATATTTAGTGCTTGGGAATGTAAAATGTATGGATGGTTGGATGGATGGATGTTACTATTTTCCCGTTCACGGTTTTTTCCACAGCTTAATCAATTTTGATCAAATTTAATATTCTATTTATGTAACAGCTTGAGGTCCACAAAAAAGCTTATATAGAGTTTTTAATAAAATTATATTTTATAGTACTTTACCCTAGAGCAGTTCTGGCCAATCTAAATCGCACCAGGGGCCGCATTGACGACCTTAAAATTTCCTAGGGCCACACACAAATAAAAATAATTTTAATTTTTTAAATAATTTTTCGAGATCTGACTTTACAACGGATTTATTGATTTGTAGTGTAAGTGAATGCAAAGGAACTGAAAGTGTTCAATCAGTGTAAATGTGAAAAAAAACAATACTACAACCAGATACGAAAAGAAAACATCCGTTGAATAACCCAGCAACAAAATGTACCTACATATTTGTATGATAATAACCAAAATTAAAAATAGTTTTTTTTTAAGGAGGATGAATAAAATTTAATTCCTTCTTTTCAGTATTTTTTTATTAATTCAAATCTTTAATCCAAAAATAGTTTTAACTATGAAAATTATTATTATTTTTTATTTATTTATATATTTTTTTAGTGATATTGAAAAACATAAGGTTTTAATATTTAACGCCTAATGATGCAACCCGCGATACAGAGCGTTCGAATTGAATGCATAACCTAGAACACACAGGCGAAACTCGATCTTTCTAATTTCCCCTCTTCCCCCTCTTTTTCACTATCAATTTCACATAGGGAGCCATTTTCATAAGGTGAATAGTTTTAACTATAAAAATTATTAGTCAAGTCACATACCACCGAACAACAATATTTCGAGTCTTATTAACGAACAAATATCAATGGCAATTTCTTTCAGTGTGATTTTTGTATTTCATTTCGCCTATTTTTAAATCAATTTCTCTTGTCGAAGTTTATTATTATTCTTATTATTTGTCTTTTCTCTGCTTTTAAAGGAGGTTTGTTTACTATATATCGGCTGTAAACACCAAAGATAATAGCTTCTATGTCATTGTTGAGGAAGGTTCAGGAACCTATTTATTATTATTATTATTAATATTATTAATAAAAAAATTCGATAATTTTTCAAAGCAGTTTAGCTAGATCAGTGGTTCTTAATCTATGGGTACCGACCCAATTTTAGGTCGCAAAGCATATTTTTTGGGTCGCGCATTCTCGTTAACCAAATATTTTACCTACTATATTTATTTTCAATAAGTTTAAAAATATATTTTGATTTATTCAACACTATTAAAAATGAAAATATGAAAAACACGTACTTTTTCATTAAATTTTCCTTGGATCGAAAAGTACTCTTGTTTATCTTAATCAATATATATAATAAATTAGTTAAAAAAAGATCATAATTGTAAATTCCAAAAATTTCTTAAGTATGATCTACAAAAATTAATTAAAAAATATGTGTTTTTTTTTGGGGGGGGGGTCGCGACATTAACATATTTCACAAATTTGGGTCGCGGTCTTAAAAAGGTTAAGAACTAGTGAGTTATATAATAGTATTGTTTACGAATTTTTATTATCAAAAAATAATAAATCAATTTATATTTTGATAAAGTGTTTTCGGAAATTCAACATGGATATTCAATTATAAAACTGAAAAATGATTCTCCTCTAAAAAAATTTATGCGAAATATACAATCCAGAAACATTTTTGCACTTTTTTTTATCTCTGTCTAATCCTACAACATCCAAACTTTCAAGACTCGGCTTCGATTCCGACGGAACTTTTCGAACCACCTAAAATTTCTTATTTTTTTCTACTATTCTCGAGTCAATTCGACTGTAGGGATGAACGAGATGAAGTAGAATGCATTTCTTTGAAATGTCGTGTTATAAAAGAATGTTGAAGATGGTTAGATAGAATTACAAATGAAGAAGATCCCGATAAAATTAGACAAAAGAGAAGATTGTGAAATAATTTGGAGAAAGAAAAGATCTCCAATGATAGGATCAACTTGAGAGACGGGATTGCTCATGATATTTTTTATCGTGAGACAAAACGAAAGCCGAACTGGAAGACATAGATAAGAATATTTCCCTTGATAAATAAATTCTTTTTTTTAATAAATGAAAGAATTTATACATGGAATAGAGCCAAAAAGGCGAGTAGCTACTTCAAACGAGTCTTATGACTGATTACTCCAGGGAACTTCTCAAACTTCCTAAAGTTAAAGTTAAAGCTAATTGCACTTCATAAAAATGACATTAAATTGTTATTATGAAGAAAACATTTGTTGAAATTCATTTTTCACAAGTTTCCCATTTTAGAGAGAGAGAGGGATTCCCACTAAAGAAAAAATACAAATTTCTTTTTCACTCATTGCTATTATCTCTTCTCTATATCTATTAAAAACGTAATCATGCTCGTGTTTGTCTCGATATATATTTTGAACTAGTGGGCTGATTTTTATAAAACCTCCACCAAACTGTTCCTATGAATCAGGCGAGCAGGGTATCCTATATTTATTTGATAATTAATTTTAATTATAATTGTTCTATAAATATTTTCAATGATTATAAAAATAAGATAGGAGTAAATTAGTCAAAAGTGGTGACTTAAGAATTAAAAATAGAATAAATATTTTCAAAATTTTCACAATTAAATATAGGGTATTTGATAATATTTATTTTAATTATTGATTTTATTAATTCTTAATTTTAATTATAAATGCTATATAAAATTTTATTTTGCTCTGTGTATGATATTCTCCTGGAGCATAAAAGGTACAAATTATATTAACAGTACATTAAAAATCTGCTTTCCAAATTCAACCAAGAGAGTACAAAAAAAATAATTATATTTAACATTAAAAAAAAAATAAAAGGAAAAATTATTAAAATTAATTGACAATATGAAATCAAATTACAAAATAAAAAATAGTTTATTTAAAAAAAATATATACTAGTATATATCACAGAAATCAGCATGAACAAAATTTTTTTTTTAAATAATAATTGAAACCCTTAAGGAGGGAAAAATCCTCCGAAGTGTCGGTTTGAAAGGAAAGGAGGAAGGATTCCAATAAATTACACCTTATTTGATATGTGTTAATTTTTTCTTTCCTCACTACCCCTGGGCTGCCTTCCATTACATTCAATTAAAATTTCTACAAGTCCGTCTCTCTCCAGAGAAAATTTCGTTGCAAATTTTTTTTTTAATAATATTTAAAAATTATTATAATTATTATATAAATTATTATATTATTATATAAAATTATTATAACAACTCAGCCTCACCCCACCCATCAACCAGCCCTCTGCTGACTAATTAATAGATCAAAATACTTTGCCTTAAAAGCGCCGAGAGACTTTTCCCCTCACACTTGCAGGAAATTTATTCCAGAGCTTCGCGGAATAAACAGAAAATGACCTAGCATAGGATGATGTCCTATGTAAGGGAACTTGAAGGTCCAGACCATACGTCCGCAAAGCTCTGGAACTTACAGAAGTTTTAAACAGAAATCTATTAAATAAGTATTCAGGGCACTTGCTCTCAAACAGATTGAAAAGAAAATTTCCCAAAATATAATCTCTCTTCTTTGGAAGCCTTAACCAACCCAGTTTATTGTAGTAGGGCGTAATGTGTTCATCAAAAGGGCATCAAAAATGAACCTAATGCAGCTGTTCAATAATCTTTCAAGCTTACTGTTTAATTCCTGATTTAAACTACATAAACAAGCCAACAGTAGTCCATCAGAGGAGCAACCAAAGAATTTATATGAAGTTTTCTGATGGGTACGGGCAGACAATCCTTGGATTTTTAAATTGATATAGATAGATAGATTTTATTTTACTCTGATAATAATATTCTCCTGGAGCAAAATAGATACAAATTATATTATATTAAAAATCTGCTTACAAAATTCAAAGCAGAGAGTACAAAAAATAATTACATTTAACATAAAGGAAAAAATTATTAAAATTAATTGACAAAATGAAATCAAAATACAAAAAAAAAATATATCACAAAATGATCAGCATGAACAAAATAAATTTTAAAATATAACAACTCAGCCTCACTCCACCCATCAACCAGCCCTCTGCTGACTCATAAATAAATCAAAATACTTTGCCTTAAAAGCGCCGAGAGACTTCGCCCCCCTCACACTTGCTGGAATTTTATTCCAGAGCTTCTCGGAATAATCAGAAAATGACCTAGCATAGGATGATGTCCTATGTATGGGAATTTGAAGGTCCAGACCATACATCCTGAAAGTTCTGAAAAATAGAGAGAGACTGAGAGCACTTATTTACATGAATGCAGAAATTCAACTGAACTTGAGCAAAGTTAAAACTAACTAAATATTTTTGTAATTAATTATTTATTTTTTAAAAACCCAGGCAGAGCCCCCCGGCAAGCGAGGCGTCCGCCAAAGGCGGGCGTCGTAGCTTGTAATTTATAATTTGAAACCTTTCCATTTTTGTATCCATTGGCAGGAATAGGGTCGAAAGAAATAATAGTGCAGTCAATGTCATTAGCTTATCAGACCACCTGTTGGCTTCTGTCGGAACTGATGATGCACTAACTGCGACACTGAGCGTCGTCTTTCCTTCGTTTCTTACCTTTGCCACCCTTATTGCCCTCCGGAAAATGTAGGTGCCGGAATCACCGGAAGGCAATACCTATTCCCAGTCTTTTCTTATATATTACCGTATATATACTTTTAGAAAGCTTCCTATATGTATGTTCTTTAGAAATAAGGACTAATTTTCAAAGGAATACAACAATTTCTTTATATCTATCATCTAATCTTATTAAAGGAGCAAAAATAATTGTTTATATTATATATAAATACCTATATATTCTGACTTTTTCGTAAACGGCTTAATATTTTTTATGAAACAAACTTTATTAACCATTTTCAATAACAAATAAATTGGTACGTTCTGATATGAGAATCCACTTAACTTTACCATACAATCTGGCCCCTCACTTATATTTAATATTTAATGAAATTATTTATAATCATGTAAGGGGGGGTTAATTTCTGCATTTTTAGATTACTGGGGGCCCACTGATTAAGTATGTATACAAAATTTGATTGAATTTGGTTCATAGACCTATATTTTCAATTTTTGGCCCTACACCCCCTCCCCCCTCCCATTTTGGGTGGTTAGTTTTTGCATTTTTTGTTTTCTGGGGGCCCATGGATTATGTATACCAAATTTGGTTGAGTTTGGTGTAAGGGCCTAGATTTTCATTTCCCCCCCATTTTAGCCGGATAGTTTTTGCATTTTTAGACTTCTGGGGGGTCCACGGATTATGTAAACAAAATTTGGTTGAGTTTGGCTCAAATGGCCTAGATTTTTAATTTTTTAACCCCCTCCACCCCCTTAATTTTGGGTCGATATGCACCAAAATCTTATCAGCTCTTAATCTCAATGCACCAAAACTACGTGTGAAATTTGGTTTTGATATTCACACTAGTTTTTGAGTTAGCTCGTCCACAAAAATTTGACGCACCTACTAACAGACTAACAGACATTTTGACAAAACAATTATTATCTCGAAAAAATAAATTTTTCAATTTTTACTTATTAGGGCTTTTTTGTAGACCAAAATGTTTCGCCCAATTTTTTTAATCAAAATAGTTTCAGCCTTTTTTTAGATATTTTGAAAAAAAGAAGAAAAAAAACACTTTTACAATAGTTGACCATACCCTGTATGGTAAAGTAAAAAGCAATCTAACACTAGGCCTCAATTTTGAGAAAACTCGTTTAAATAGGTAGATTTTTCATCAATTCAACTAATTATTAACAGGTGAATTAAAAAAAATAAGTGTCAGTGAATCATAATACAATTCTAATCAATATGCAATAGTAATTCAAAATCGATATATGGTAGTTATTCAAAGGTGCTATATCAAATCACAGTCATTAAAAAAAATTGCTAAGCATCAAAATTCTTCTCAAAACTCCAATTTTTTTTTTTTTTTTTATTTATTATAGGCAATCAGAAATTACATATTTACAGGATTTCTATGAGCCAATTTTCTATGTGAAATATTTACAATAGTTACAAGGTAGTCTCCTATGAGACTAGACAAGATAATGAAAGGAAAAGAAAAAAAAATTATATAAATTTGTTATTATTCAGGATTGTGGAGATCCTGGGGCCATCTTCTTTTCAGACGTCTTCTTTCGGGGATCCGGACAAATGAGTGGAGGGTCTGATTAGGGTGTGATGCCAATTTTCCAACGTGGATGTTGGCTCTTTTTCTAACGACTTCTTCCACATAGGGCACTCGGAGATCTTCGTGGATTATCTTATTTGAAATAAACCACGGTGCATCAGTACTTATTCTAAGGAATTTTGACTGGAATTTTTGTATTATATTTATATTGGTCTTACATGAGCAGCCCCATAGCTCAATTCCGTATGTCCAAATAGGCTTTATAATCACTTTATAAATTAAAAGTTTATTTTCCAGTGAGGTAGGAGATTTTCTGCCAATGAGCCAGTGCATTTGCCTAACTTTAAGGTCCATTTCTTTTCTTTTTTTGAGATGATTTTTGCAGATGACACAGCCATACTAACCTCGGACAAAGATCCAATGAAAGCTTGCTATCTTCTTCAAAATCATCTTGATAAAGTAAACATATGGTTCGAGAATTGGCGAATGAAGATAAATGAGAGTAAATCACAGCATATAACCTTCTCATTAAACAGAAAAACAAGTCCCCCGATCAAGATCAACAATAAAACCGTTCCTCAAAGTTCCTGCATTAAGTATCTAGGACTTCACCTAGACTCAAAGCTTACTTGGAGGGAACACATTAAAAAAAAAAAAAAAAAAAAAAACTCCAATTAAAGATAGTAAAGTAATATTTATATCAAATAAAAAATGGACAAATGAATAAATTAAAAAAAATGCTGAGAATAGCTAGTTATTTATTGAGGCGCTGATAGATCAATGAATCAAGCGCTTGAATTCGGATCCAGTTTAGTCGGGATCCAATCTCGCTTTAGTGAGAACAGTTTTCATCTATGTCAAAAATGCAAGGCCACCACTAAATCCAGGGGAAGGCAATGGGAAACCACACCTGAGAAAATCCCCCCCCCTAAAAAAAATTACAGAGAATACTCTCCATAGTAATAGCCGACGCTTGATGAAGAAGTTATTTATTTTTGTTAAGCGAGAATGGTGTGAGTTTTTGGTGAAACATATTTAAATAAAGTAATGAAAATTTCATATATATAAAATTCTAGGTAGGTTTCACAAAAAAAGAAAAGAAAAAGATGCTTAGTATGACTCTATTAGGGTGGTCCTTATTTTGGATATTTTCGAATATTTACGCTGACAAGGGCTCATATGGTTAGAAATAAATAAAAAAATATCCCCCAAGTTTCAAGTCTCTATCTCAATTTTAACTTAATGCTAGACAGCTATTAAGTTTCCCATCTAAATAACATGGAGTTTTTGGCATTGAACGATCAATTTTTTATTCCGGCCAAAGTAATCGTTCGAAAAATTCGAAACTCTGTAGACTTTATCCTTATAATGGTAGCTATCACTCAGAATTTTTAAGAGATTTTTTGCTATTATAATTTTGGAGTCTATAACTTACTAATTCTAAGATATAGCAGTATTTTATCTATATGTATCTCCAAAATTATAATAGCTAAAAATCTGAGGGATAGCTACTATTTTAAGAATAAAGTCTACCGAGTTTCAAAAACTGATCGTTCACTGCCAAAAACCCCATGTTATTTAGATGGGAAACTTAATAGCTGTGGGGCAAAGGTTAATATTGAGAAAGAGACTTGAAACTTGCGGAATATTTTTTTTTTATTTATTTCTAACCATATGAGCTCCTGTCAGCGTGAATATTTGAAAATATCCAAAATAAGGAGAACCCTGCTCCATATATATTTCGAGGTATGAGCCCACCTTCAGGTGGTCACAGAGAAAACTGTTTTCTCTGTAAACTCCTGAAGGTGGGCTTATTCCCCGAAATATATATAGAGTCATACTAAACATGCATCTTTTATTTTTTGTGAAACCTACCTAGAATTTTATATTTTTGAATTTTAAAAGTTTCTTAAATTTTTTAAATTTTCTTTACTTTAAGTTATTTATTGACGAGGGGTGAACCGCGACCTTATATCGTGTAGACCTACTTCCACTTCCACTTTCATTTCCAAGTAGAAGACAATAGATGAAGGGGAATTATCTAATGAATTCCAAAATAATTCCACATAATTCCAAAGAAGTGTACACCTAATTCCAATCGGGATTCACTCCTCGTTTATTGATCTGCCGAATATTATTGATGAAAATTCCGCTATTCGGCTATAGGAATCCTTTCGAATATCGGATATTCGGTCTAGGGGCGAATTTGTTCCAACCCTATTAAAGATTATTTAAATATTAACCTTTTTTTATACTCTACTAAGATAAATACTTTCGATTTGGTTCTTATTTTTAATTTGGATGAATGTTCTGTTCAGGTGAGTGGGCTGCGTTTCGAAACGCAGCTTCGCACGCTGAATCAGTTCCCCGATACGTTACTCGGGGATCCGGCCAGGCGGATCCGGTACTTCGATCCGCTGCGCAACGAGTACTTTTTCGACCGGAATCGGCCAAGCTTCGACGCCATCCTGTATTACTACCAAAGCGGCGGTCGCCTGCGAAGGCCTGTCAATGTGCCTCTCGATGTCTTCTCTGAAGAAATCAAGTTCTATGAACTTGGTGAACTCGCCACTAACAAATTCAGGTAAAGCGTTCTAAATTGGCCACCCTCCGTCCTACCAAAAACTCACCTTTCATAAGCATGCGCAAAAAGAATATTCAATCGCAATATCTATTGATAATCACTGGTCTCCAAAAATGTTCATCATTTTTTTTATTTTTAAGTATCACTTATACACAAATATCTTTATTTTCTATTAACTTTAAAAAATATTTAGGTAGCCGTAAACAAAATATTCATCAAAACAACAAAAAACCCTCTAAAACTGTGAAAAATTGGGGTATTGTAGTAAATAATCTCTTCTAAATTAAGCTCTTTGCTCGTTTTTAGGGTTATATACAAACTAAAATTTGGACCTTATTAGTATTGTTAGTTATGTATTTATTTGCTCCAATATAAAAAATCCTATTTAAATCGGATGATTATAGTAGAAAGGTCAAAATTAACAAATTGTTATACAATGGCTTGCTAAGTATCCCTGTAATAATTTCATTAAGTAGAATTAGAAGTTTTTTAGCTGCCAGTCAGGCTGGTATTAAATGTATTAAAAAAAAGGATTATTGTGCTTTAAAAAGTAGGAATCGTGGAGAAAAATCATTTTCAACCATGATTGATTTTTTTCTGTCTGTTTGTGAATCTGTGTGTTTGTCTATATTCCGATACCCACTTTTTCAATGATTTTATTGAAATATTAAGGCCAAATAATATAGCTTTAAATAAAAGGGCATATTGGGTATTGAAAAAGTTTCACTTTTTTTTTAATGTAATTTTGAGAAATTAATTCAGTGAGGGTGGAGGGGTTCGGGCCCCTTTAAACGCTCTCGACTAAGAGGCAGATCCAAAATAAGTAGAAGATTAGATAAAAAAAAGGATTTAATATCCATATTTGCATTTTGATGTTTTTTTTAAATATCGAAAATATCCTCCCTCCATATTCCTCTTTTTAGTTGGAATATAAGGAGAGGCACCAAGACAGCCGAACCATTTGTGCTCGGACATTCTTATTGGAACCATCTTTGGAAATTATATAATAGATCACTATTTCCCGCCCTTATTTAATATAATCAACCCCTTACATTAATTAACGACGTTTTGAATCAAATTAAGTGTCTTTTTCATTAAATGTCGTTAGGGACCTTTTAGCATTCTTCAACCAAACTGAAGAAAAATCATTTTCAACCATGATTGATATTTTTCTGTCTATCTGTGGGTCTGTGTGTTTGTCTAGATTCCGATACCCACTTTTTTTCAATATTTTATTGAAATATTAAGGCCAAATAATATAGCTTTAAATAAAAGGGCATATTAGGTATTGAAAAAGTTTCACTTTTCCTCCTTTTTGTAATTTATCATAATTTACTTTAAAATGAGGGTAGGATGACGTCAAGTTGTCCAATTTTACATGATTTTGTACCTAGGGGGTTTCTAAGTCTTTAAACATAAAATTATGAACAAATCCAACAAATACATCCAATCAATCTTTATCAACGACAAATAATAATTAATTTGACATTTTTATTATTATTATTTTGGATATGAGAGGTACGGATTCCTCGGTATGCTAGTCCAACTCACACTTAACCGACTTTTTATATTGGAGTGGATACATAACATACCATAAACATTCAATGGGGAACAAATTCGTCTAGTTAGTCCAGTAAGTTACAGTATTTTTGATTGTCAGTAGTTTCAATGTCCTTTGCAATTAGATGTTACGAATCACCAAGTAGAATTCTAATTCTGAAATTTCAACAAAGATTTCCGATTCGCTGAATGTTTTATTCTATATGTAGACTAAGTGCTATATTCCCATTCATTAATTAAAATACACAATCTAGAATCTAGAGAAAGGAACTTTTTAGACATTAGAACTGCCATGATTTCAAAATGTATCCGAAACAAGTTTTAATTTATTCAGATAATTTAAATAATTAGCCTTAAGATGAATTATTAAGATAAACATGAGCTCTGTAAAAGCTTGAATTCAGTCCCCCTAATAAAAATTGAAGAATTTTAAATGGAAGTGATATTTATTCAAATACTCTTTGTTCTAATTTCAGTTTTGTCTGTTAGGATCTCCTTCAAAACATAGTGTAAAGTAAATTTATAATCATTGAATTGGTACACCTAATATTGAAATTATATTTTTTAATTTTTATAAATTTAATTTAAAATGAATATGAATAAATAATTAATTATTTATTTGAATTATCCATCATCATTTTTGTTTTTGCAAATCAATAAATTTAATAATCTGTCATTAATCAGCCATTTGTTCCAGTCATCTTCCTTTCAAAATACCCTATTTTGTATGTATTTTTTCCCATAAGCTTAGCTTAATTTCACAGAGTGGTAAGTTCACATTCATTTTATTAATTTTTTTTTTAATTTTTTTTGTAGAGGGTTAAAATTTGTACTAATAATTTGAAGAAATAATTTTTTAATAGGAAAAAAATTAATTTCAGACTTGAGGTGAGAATATGATTTTTGAAATATATCTAGATTAATATATTGGAAAATATTTATATTGGGTTGGCTCTTTATTAAGAAGCCCCTTCAATATTGCTTGTTTTGCATAAGATCCTTTAGATCAGGGGTGACCAATGGCCATGCTGCTCAGGAGCCATACACACAAAACACACCTCTCACTGAAACACAACAAGATTGTTTTTTGTACTTTGGAATTATTGTTCCTAATAATTAAAATCACTTAACTAATTGATATCTTGGTACGGAAGTAAATACTTGACTTAAAACCTCTCATAGCATTCACTATTGGTAAATGGTAAGTAAAGTGTTGCCGCCATGTGGTAGAAATTGAAACTAACGCAATTGGGTTACTGTCACAAATGCCATATGCATAATCAAAGAATATTATTTAATAAATAGGTTTGGTTTTTGTTTATATGTCATTTAAACACTGATCAATCAGCTGTCAGAAGACCCAATTGAGAGAGTTCAAGCTTTCACCACCAGTTGGCGTATCTGCAATTTCCAGTTACCAATAGCCGCACTTGAAAACGTAGGTATCAATGTCTTCGGGAAAAGTATTGGGCACAGAGTATTTTCGACCAAACATATGGTAATAATCATTTCACTTTCAACAGGAAATGAAGAGTTAGTGTTTCATTGATTGACGTGTGTGCGTCTTCGTTATCCTGAGGATGAGAAGTTACAATAATATCAGGGTAGTCTTGTAAATATCTCCCTAATTGGGATTTTTTAATTTAATTCTCTTTAAAATGAAGATATGAGAGGACTCCAAATTTTTAATTGAATTTTGTACCGTAAGGTGTTCAAAAGTAGTTTAACTTAAAATTCAGAAATTGTTCTTAAAATTAGTTCTTTCTCTAATTAAGATCGGCAAATAAGAAGGATTTTTATATTTCAATTATTTTAGATTATATAAGGAAGAACCCTCGGTGACCGAATCCGACTTGCACTTAACTAGCCTATTACTTATTAGAATAGAGTGCATTGACCATGACTTTATGGCTTTATTTCTCCATAAAGTAAGCAAACTATACTGTTTCCGTGTACTGTTTATTTTTTTCTCTCTGTGCCCAAAGAAACGCTTCCGTTCTTTTCTTGATTTTTGAGGTAATAATTCATACGACTGAGCCCGCAATTGCTGCAACTTCCGGAGGGGTGCACAGAAATTCATCGATTTCAATTTCTTGTGGAAATCCATTGTTATCAGTTTAATTCTTGGATTTTTTTTATTTATTTATGTTCTTCTGATATTTATTCATTTTGGCAAGAACCTTTATAGTTTTGTGTTTATGTGTGGGTGTGTTTTGTGTAAATAAAGCCCGCTGCATACGAGGCTTTACCTGTTTTTGGGATTGGGGGCTTTCTGTTTGCAATTTGGAGGCCTGTGGGGTCGAAATGACCTCATGGCTGTCTTTCTGGGTAGCTTGCTTGATTTAAAAGATAGGACATGTTCTATTTCCCGGCTTGGTCCTGGGAAGCGGACAAAAAATTATTAAAACAAGCCTCGTGTGCAGCGCCCTTATATGTAGACTAGTGTTAGATTTTTAAACAGTGTGACTTGAACTAGAGGTTTTGTAGTGGAAAGCAGCACGCTACTTCTCGACCAATCTGGTCTTATTGCTTAACGGGTGTTTTTTTACAGTTATAATCTCATAATTCTCTAATCCTATAATATGTTTCTTAAACTTAATAACTCTAGTTTTATGTCTCTCGTTAAATAAGCATGCAGGCCACCTCTGTGATAGGAAATTTGTTAAAATGAAATTTTAAATAACGTAGCTTTAAACTTTCATTTAAATATTAAATAAACAAATTGGTAGAAATCTTCAAGTGGCTTAAATTTTATTTTTAATTGATCAAAGGCAGGACGACCCAGAACTGGATTCAAACCCGGGTAATTTCTTAATAGGTGTGTCTTATACTCTTGGTTTTCAGGATCAGTTTACGACTTTTTTTTATTAAAAAATTATTTAAAAGGGTTGAAGAATAATTCTTAACTATTTAATTTAATAAAAATGAATTGAAAAACAGTATGAATTAAAAAACAAATAATGGTTTTATTAGTCAAATATAAAGTAATGCTGTAGTTATAGGCTTAGTTTACTCCATAGCTTTGCTTATTACGCTGACTAAACTATAAGTTTGTATAAAATTCTCTGTGTAAACGATATCTTATTGGTTTGGATGAGACGTTCAAAAAAAAGGCATATCATAAAATATTACTTGTAACAAAAGGTCAATCACCGGCGTAAACACACATATAATAAATGAATTCTTTAATATCATTTTTACAATATGACGTCCGGGTTTAAATAAAGTTTGCAACTCTTTTTTATGGGCATAATGTCATTTATATAGAAAAAACAGTTATACTTTCTTTTGTTAGCATTTGAACCTTAGTATTTTTCACTTTCGAAATCGGCTTGGTGGGTGTATGCACCAGTACCAGCAGGTGTAAACTCGGCCGTATTAAATTTAGTGCACACTACAGACTACACTAGTTTACCTTCTCTTGACCTTTGTTTACACTCAGACACTATCTCCCGATTTCTCCAGAGTTATATTAAGGTAAGCACTTAATCTAGTTGGCGAATCCGGCAGAGGACTACAAAATAAGTATTGCTTAGTAAATTAAATACGGCAGTGTTTACACCTGGTGGTGCAATTTTTTAGAATTTCAAAAGATGTGCATTGTAAACTACAGCACAAACATATATAAAGTTCAGATTAGAGCATTAAAAGAAAAAAATTCAAATTAAAGCAGAATTGTTTCTTTCCGATGTTAATGACACGCTCGCAAACACGAGTTCATTTTAAATGCTGACGTCGCATTTCAAACATATTAAAAAGATTTTGTTGTGTAAATTTAACAAGTAGGCTTACAACAAATCAATCAATGGATACGTGAACTAATTTATTAGGAAACTTCCAAAGAAAGTGTCCTTCGAGAGTACCAAACCAATTCACTTTGCATCGTTTACATCCGATAATCAAATACGATCTAATGGTTTGGTCTACTTACTAAAGCTGCAGTGTAAATTAAGCATTAGAATGCGTTTACGTTGGAGCCACGATGAAGGACAAGAGGACGATACTAGCCAAACGGAAAAAAACATTCAACACCCCTTCGCGATTAAATTAGATATTACCCGAACAAACGCATTTGCCACTCGCCTATAATTTCTAGAGACTGGAACTCTCTTCCAGCGTTCGTATTTTCCGTCAACATAATACCTCAAATTTTTCAAGGCCTATATCCAGCTTACCTTCAACTCCTACCCGGTCAAATTCCTGAAATGTTTTCTTTAGTACAACAATATCATTATAAATATATACATACCAGTGGCGAGCGGTGATTTTTCAACCAAGAGATGTTGTCTAAAAAAAAAAAACCCGAAACCTTACATTTTTAACCTACTTCAAAAAAAAGGGGGAGGTTCTCTATTCGACTGAATTTTTTTTTTGTGCCTATGTTACCTCATATCTCCGCCAATTGTGAACCGATTTTGAAAAAAACATTTGCATTGGTTTCGGTCTACCTTCCGATTGGTCCCATTTTTTTTCATAGGTATTAGACCTTTTTTGTTGGGTTTGCTCATGCCTAACTTCTTTGTTTATGAACCGATTTCGATGATTTTTTTTATTGGAAAGGGGGTATCTTAGAGATGGTGCCATATTAATTTGGTCAAGTTCTGATGATATGACCACTATTAATAACATCACTAAAAAGAGAAAAATAAAAATAATTTTTAAGAAAAAATAAAACTGACTTCAAAAAATTAAATGCAACAAATAAAATACACTAAAAGATATAAAATAATTATTAACTTATTTAGTTACAACTAAAACTACGAAATATTAACATGAAATTACTTTTTTAAGTCGATGCCAAACATATACCTTTTATTAATCGCATTGGCACCGAGTACAAAAAGTAAGTTCATGTTAATATTTCGTAGTTTACTAAATAAGTTAATAATTATTTTATACCTTTTAGTGTATTTTATTTGTTGCATTTAATTTTTTTGAAGTCGGTTTTATTTTTTTCTTAAAAATTATTTTTTTTAAATAAATTGAAGTAAAACTTCTTTAGCTACGTATCTGTTTAAATTTTGTTGTTACAATAAAGGGGAACTGACCTAATAAAGGGGAAATAAAAGACAAGCCTTGACGGAGCATCTGGCTACACCATCTGGACTCCGTAGTGTATTTCAAAATAATCATTTAAATTTAGGACACATTCTAGGATTTTAATAGTAATATTTTTTAAATTCTTTCTTTTAATATAAATTGGTTAATCTTAATCCGAGATGATTTTTTGAAAAACATTCCAACTATTTTCAAAAAAAAAAAGATGCTTAAATCTTTAGTTTTAATAATTTAAATTTCCTAATTTTAATAAATTTTATTTTTCATGAGCTATTAGTGGGGTTAAAAAATTAAAGTTTCAGTTCCCGCATGTAAATAAATAGATTTCCATTATTGGAACCATTCTATATTTTAGATATAGCCGAGGCGTGAACCGCGACCTAATATCGTGTACACCTACTTCCATTTCCACTTTCATTTCCAAGTAGAAGATAATAGATCAAGGGGCATTATCTAATTTATATCCAAAATAATTCCACATAATGTACACCTAATTCCAATCGCGGTTCACCCCTCGTTGGTAACCATTGCTGAAAACATGGAGGAATCGGCTTAAAATCAAAAATAACAATCGATTCTTATCTAATATTAGAGGAATAACGTTATTGCATTCCGTTTTTGATGTTTTGGCTATTAAATGGCAACCTCTACTGAATACGTGGAAGAATCGACTTAAAATCAAAAAGACCAAATTCTTTTATGGTAAACAACTCAAGCTTCACATAGTAGAAACATTCTTAGTGCATTTATCGTCTCTCTTGTCGTTTATATAATAGCTTTAACGTAAACACGCCCTAAGGTTAGGTTAGAATGCGGTATTTTCGAACAATGAAATGGCAATTGGTAGTGGGAGAGGAACTCTTTGGACTATATACCCTATTCTAGGATGTATATGAAGAGCTGCTTATCCTAAGCAAGGATGCAAGAGTGCGTGGATGGGTGGGTGTAGAGGCTGATTGGTTGCGATGCTCCTTTGGCCAAGTGTGATTGGTGAATGAATCATTGATCTGGCAGAAGGAGGTTATTAGGCTACTGCTTGGGCACGTGCTCTCCGCTGACAGGTGCGATTGGGCCTTCCGTTTTTCAGCAGCTATTGAGCGTGTGTCCCGCTTGGCGCACGCGTGGCCCGCTCGCACCCCCCGCGTGGCCCGCAGACCACGTGGCACCACCCTCCTCTCGTCCCGGTATTGATCGCGACCATGGGTTCGCTGCGCCACCGCCTTGCCTCAGCCTGAGTCGCGACCAGCGCTTATTTATCGCCACAATTCATTATGCACTCATCCTGCACCCTCCTGTCATCCCATACTTCGGCATCCCCCAACCCCCACACCACCCCAAGGGGCCCTTAGCCTCTTCTCTCCATTTCGCTTTTCCTTTTCTTTTTTGCATCTCACATTCTCTATCGACCTAATTTGAAAAATCTAACTTTACCATATTAATTAATATTTTTTGTTTATTTTTATTTTTTTATTTTTTTTTATACAACAAAAAATCTTGTTTGTAGAGTCTTTCCATTTTCATCCTTGAGAATCAATTTATTATTTTATAAAAGGATTTTAAGATGTATTGTTGTTCTTTGTATAATATCAACCTGATTTTCAAACGATATTACTTTTAAATATTTTTCTAATTAGTATGTTGAGTGGAGATATATCAAAGAGAGTTATTTTGACCGCGACATTTTTTTTTAAACTAGATATACTTATATATCGCTAGAGGCGACTGTGGGTCAGTGGCTAGAGTGCCGGGTCGCTGACTCGAAGTTCGCTGGTTCGAGACTGAGTCTCGGCAGATCAGATATTTGCAGTCGCCACCTCTTGAAAATCAATGGCAACCTACCAAGAGTATAATTGCCTAGTAACCTCTCCAAACTAGCCGTTCGGAACCGGCGTTAAAAAGTAGGTCCCGTATGTCTGTGTAAAACAACTAAACACACTCAACACAGGTATATGTGGAGAGGAGCCAAAACTTCAGGAAGACCTGATATGGCATTTAAAAGATGAAGATATATATCGTTGGACTGCTGCTGGTTGAGGCTGTTGGAGTCGGCTAAATGTTGAATCTGGACCAAGAGAAATGAAATGTGATATGATGCTGGAACACACCTAGATGGATCATATCTTTTTCATTTCTCTCCAGATTTGGGATTTAGCTGACTCCAATAGCTTCAACCAGCAGTGGTCTAGCGATATATATATCTTGTTTAAAAAAAATGTCGCGGTCAAAATGGCTCTCTTTGATATATGTATATCCACTTAACATGTTGATTAGAAAAATGTTTAAAAATGCATTATTTCTTACACACAAATATATAAATTCACATATTATTATTACTTAATATCTGACAAAAATTACCTGCATTCGATTCGCGAGTGAATCAAATGTAGGAAACTCATGGTTGATATTACTTTTAATCAATTTTATATAAATAATCTTTTTTTTCATTTAAAAGGGTCCTTTATTAGTCAAATGACCTAAATATTAGATTATAATATCTAGTTTCTAAATATATTGATAAGATAAATCTTGAGAATGATTAGAAATTTGGGTAATGTTTCATATGATTCTTTCTTTTCTAGAGTCAAAAAGAGACGAAAATTAAGGCTCAAGATTTCAAAATTTTTAATCATATTGTTTAATTCTGCCTAAATTGTGACTGATTTATTGATTTTTGTTTTGCAGAGAGGACGAAGGGTTTATTAAGGAAGAAGAGAAGCCTCTACCTTCACACGAATTCCAGAGGAAGGTGTGGCTGCTCTTCGAATACCCGGAGAGTTCGCAGGCGGCCCGCGTTGTGGCCATCATCTCCGTGTTCGTCATCCTACTTTCGATCGTCATATTCTGTTTGGAAACCTTGCCAGAGTTCAAACACTACAAGGTGTTCAACACCACAACTAATGGCACCAAGATAGAGGAGGATGAGGTGCCGGACATTACGGACCCTTTCTTCCTCATTGAGACAATATGCATTATATGGTTCACGTTTGAGCTCTCAGTGCGCTTCCTCGCGTGTCCCAATAAACTTAATTTTTTTCGGGACGTGATGAATATAATCGATATCATTGCAATCATTCCTTACTTCATCACTTTAGCGACTGTGGTCGCTGAGGAGGAGAGTACGATTAACGTGGTAAGGGCGCCGGTCAGCCCTCAGGACAAGAGTACCAATCAGGCAATGTCTTTAGCCATACTCAGAGTGATTAGGTTAGTGCGCGTATTTCGAATATTTAAATTATCCCGCCACTCCAAGGGGTTACAAATTCTTGGACGAACATTGAGGGCCTCTATGCGAGAACTCGGATTGCTCATGTTTTTCTTGTTCATTGGTGAGTATTGCACAATGCAATTTGATGCTATCTATGTTAAAATAGGCTTAGCGATGATACAAGAAAAGATATGTGTGTAATCCCGACAATGTGAAGTGTGTTCACTTTTGGGACATTCTCAATCATGCCCTCTTTACTAAAGTTTCATTCGCTTATGGGAACTCAGAACCTTCGGGTTACCATAGTGTCTGAGGTTTTAACCGAAGTACCACGCCCACGCAAACGAGGTCTTCTGCTTGAGGAATGGATTTGGTAGCCTCTGACGAAAAGTTGGACTGAGCGTTTCCTCGGATGATGACTGTAAAGATGACGTGCTCTCGGGAATGACCCTGGCCACTCACAATGCAAACCCTGATGGAAATATATTGATATATTGGCGGGCCGCGAAGCTCAAAGATATTTAGATCAAGTTCAGTAAATATTTTAAAAAGGAAAATTTAATCAGTCAATATATTTTTTCATCGTTTTAGTTTTTATATATTCTGATTTGATGGTTCAAATGTTATTTTCTCCTCTCCTATATTATTTCTTATAATCCTTTTTTATTTTTCCTTCTGTTAAAAATACAAGGTGAATACTTTAAAATCTTAACGAAAAATTATTCTACTTCATTCTGATTATAGGTATTTTTTGAGTTAATTATATTTTTAAATTAATTATAAATTATAGAAGCTTCATAGTGCGCATAGGCTCTCGGGTAATTTTTATTTTATATTTATATGGATTTCTTTTAATCTGAATAATTTTATAAATTACAATGACTATACTTATCAGGGAAGGTCGTTGCTGAACGGGTAACCAATCTCGTTGTTAAAAGTGATTTTATCTTAAAAAAAAATTAAGGAAAAATTAAATATATAATAAATAAATATGCAGGGATGCACCGTCACATATTATGTCTCACAGATTCGAACTGACAACCTCAGAATCCAAAACATAGAACTTATACTACTGCGTTATTGAATGAAAACAGGTTAAAATACCTTAACCCTTTAACGCCGGAATAATTTTTTTCTTTTTCTTAAACAACAACTTGGATATATTTATTATGATCTAATTAAATGAAATATCATTAAAAAAAAAGCTTTCCGTATTCTTTTGAGTAAATCCCTTTTAAGGTAGTTCTTTCACAAATGCAAAATTTCAAGAAGTCTTCGAAACTTGGAATAAAAGTCATTAAAAGCATAATAAACACATTGTTAGAATTTGAAGACGATTTACCACAGAAAATCTGAAATAATTACAATGAAAAATGAAATTTTTAAAAAATGGTAGATTGAGAAAGGGTGGGAAAATGATCATTATTTTATTTTTTTTCATTGAAGGACTTTCACCATCTTGATGAAAAACTAATATTTGTTAGAATAATATATTCGGAGTAACTTAAAAAAAATTGAATTTATTTACCTCGTAGTTTTGATAAAAAATAAAAAAAAACATATTTGGGGAATTATTTTTAATGGAGGGGATAAAAAAATAATGGCTTGGAAAGGATTCATTCATAAATAGGATATAGTAGTGTGAGATAGTACAGTCACATTAAAAAAAATAACCTAAAATTTTAGTATCGTTCATATGTATAGAGTGGTTACAAGGCTAAAACTTTTTGTGTGAATTGTCGTGAAAGAACTACCTTAAAAAGTAAGAATTTTAAACTGGAAATGGGTATAAAAATTATTTCAAAAACATTTGTTTTTGCATGATCAAGTGATCACGGTAGGCATTAATAGGGTTGCATTTTTTTATTTAGACTAAAAAAATAAATATAATAATAATAAATTTAAAAATAACATAAATAAATGTATATCTGACATCTCAAAAAAAAAAATACAAGTTTTGTAGATATGCCTTTGAAGGATGATTTTGTATGGTGAATAAACTTGTTGGCCCGAGACGCTCCCGGTCAGGGCCACCAACGTAACGGCGCCCCCTCTAAACTCGTTATCAATATCAATCCTAGACATGGCCCCTATATGAAATTTCGGACCCGGGACCCAAAATTTGAAGAGGGCCCCTTATTATGGAATAAGTCTGTGTTTTTTTATAAAGTAGACAAAGTTGATCACCCTAACCTAGAATGGGTTTTATTTTTTTTTTATTTCGTCAATCGTTGTGGCGTTGTGCTTGTGCGCTGTTATTTTAATGAAAAAAAGTGGATAAGGCCCGAAAAATAAAAAAAATAAACTTCAATCCCATAGGTACATTTTTACTTTCCAATGATACTAAGGGTAAACGCGTGGATCTCTTATATTTTACGAGATATTAATTATTTTGTCAAAATGTCTTTTAGTTAGTACGTTATCAAATTTTATGTAAGATCTAGATCAAAAACTAGAGTAAATATCAAAATTAAATTTCATATCTAGTTTTTTTTTTGTGTTATGATTTCAAGAGCCACTTAGATTTTGGTTGAAATCAAACTCAAAATTAAGGGGAGTAGGGTTCTAAAAAAATTAAAATTATAAAATTGTCAAATTAAAAAGAAAAATGGAATTTACTTTATAAAAGGGTCCTTAATAATAAAAAAAATATTATTATCATTTTCGTCCATAATGTATATTAATAGGATTTAAAGACAAATTTTTGTGTGATTTTTTTATTTTTTCACCAAAGTTAGCTAAAACTTAATATTAACAGATCCAATATTTAAAAAGGGATATACCTAATTATATCTTTAGAGGACCAAAATGGGGGAGGGGTTCAAAAAACAGAATTATAAAGAGAAACAAAGAGGTTGTCCCCTGCTTGATGCAAATAAATATACACAATTACACATAGATATACCGAATAATTATATAAAATATAAACATGTATAGGTATCAGTGGCGTGCGGTCCATGGATGTTGTGGATGAGGCTCATCCCTGAAATTTCAAAATGTCAAGAATATTTTCATACCGAATCAAATTTGGATCTCGTGTAACTTTATTTCGCTTTGCTTTAATTTAAAATTTATGTAACTGTTTAACGTTAAATATTGAGAAGAATTGTCCAGATTTCCTATTTGAATCACTCCAGCTATCATGTGGAAAATACTTTGATTATATAAGTTAAAAATTGAATTACTTTACATGTAGCCATGTAGGTACTCGCCTCCTGAAATCTAAAATCTAAAAATTGCATAACAAATTAATCGTGAATGATGAACTAAAATTTTTTCATAAGTATTTGATTTAATAAAATTATTATGCCCAAGGGCGTCGGTTGAGAGTTCATTTTCAACCATGAAAAATTGAAAATAATTAAAACAATTACCAGAGCTAGTCAAAGTGAAGATAAACTCTTTGCTCTGTCTATAATTTTATTATTTTTTTTTTTTAATGCAATCGAATGCAAGAAGGGGCGCATCGAAAAAAACGTGGCACGAAAAAAGGGAAAGGGCAGAGACATTTCTTCGATGAGCTAGCGAGTCGAGGAAGTCGGTGAGGGTAGAATCGTCAATTAGCCTGACGGCTCGTTTCTGAATTGCATCCAGGGTAGCAAGAGAATATTTAGAGGCTCCTCTCCATAGATGAGAGCCGAATTCAAGACAGGGGCGGATTGGCCCTTATAGATGGTGAGAAGATGTGGGGGCTTGGAAAATCGCTTGGACCTGAATAAGTAGCCAATCTTCCTTGCTGCAGATTTAGCCACAGAGGAGATGTGTTCATTCCAAGACAGGTCAGATGCGACAGAGACGCCTAACATGGATAGGCTGCTCCCGATTCATAAGAGAGTTGGAATAGCTTGGATAAAATAGGGGCAAGTTCAGGGACGCATTTTTTAATGAGAATTGGTTGGATGTCATCTGGGCCAGTGGCAGAGTTGGCTTTTTTGATTATTTGGGGCCTGAAAATTATTATAGGTGGGAAGGTTAAGCCCTTTGTCATCTAAAGTAGAGTTAGTGGCGAAAAAAGAGGTAGTGATTCAGTTTTTTCCATGGCTCAGAGATAATTTTTTACAAGAACTTCGCGAATTGGTAAATGCAATTACGTCACATTCTAGACGTGAAAGTTGCCATTTTTGAAAAGATTTTTTTTCACGGACATCTCCACATTGTTTACCAAACCAGGGCTTAGAATCCTTGTTTCCCTTAATCGATTTTGAGGGGACATAGTTTTCTAGGCCTTTCTGTATTGCCTCGTTTCATTTGAAAAAGTATAATGTTTAAATTGACAAATTGTCGAAAAATTGTTAAATAAATTTTGCGAAGTAAAAAATAAAATTTACAAAAATGAAGGGTTCTTTTTTGGACAGCATCCTCTGGTTGACAATTTAACGTACGCCATTGATAGATTTGAGACTATAGTTTCGAAAACGCGGATTTCATTATCAGTCTTTTAAATTAAAAATATTTTATATATTATTTCTCATGGGGTCAATCACCAATTTGATATTGAACATTTGTTGTCGTAGCCATTCAAACACAAACAAAATATTTTCAATTAAATAGAACTATCAATATAAATCCTAAACCCTTTGATCGATTTCTATGCAATTTCACATATACGTACACCCTTACGACCCTTCGGAAATGTTTCTCCATGTGAAAGGAAGAGTGACGCAAAGGGGAAGGGGTCAAAGTAAATTAAATCACACAAAAATACTCAAAGCTATTTCATCTAAAAGAGTTCTATATTTAAAAGATAATATGATAATTGCTAATGGGCCCAAATTAAGAGGGGATTCTTTCGTAATTATAAATTATTTTATGTATAAACTTCCAAAATGGGATATTTGATGCCCAAGAGATGTGAAGCTTTCGAAGTCAAATAAAATAAAATTCTTCTTAATTGGAAAAACTTATCTTTATTACTCAGATAATCAAAATCAACGAAACATGTATCGGTTAATACTCTCTTGGGCTTCAAATACCCCATTTTGGAAGTTTATACATATTAATTGCCATTTCAAGCAGTAATTATTGATAAATTATTTTATTAAATATTAAATATAAGAGAGGGTTCAGGTGTATAGTAAAGTCATGTGGATGGTCACACATCAGCTTATTTTTTTTAACTGATGTACTTAGATCCCTTTTAGCATGTATATATTCATATATCCATTTGTTAGCTAATAGAAATATACGAGTACAAGGAGCAAGCGTATGGGTTAAAGTCACGTTATATGTTTAATCACGCCAGATTCTTAAAATAAAATTCATGTCAAAAAATTCGACGAGATCGGCGACTTTTCAGCTTTGATATCTATTTTTCATATAAAATGTTTTCGATTAAAAAAATATTTTCGTATTTACGTAAATAATTATGGAGTAATATTTTATAATATAATATAATATTGGAAACCAAATAATTTGCAAGTCAAGCCAAAAAAACAAATTAGAGGAATTTAAGTGTTAGGCGAAAAATAATTTAGACAAACAAATAAAAATGTGTTTCAACTTATCAGACAATTCGAAAAATTAATTAAAATAAATAAAAAGATCCATAAAAACGAGTAAGAATTTTACAAAATTCTAAAATCATTTCATAATGACTTTGAAAATAGCCTGACAAATAAAATTGAATTCTCAAATAGTCCGATTCTAATTGTCATTTTAAGTAAAATAACCATTTCCTAATTCAGAAAAAAATCATTCTGAAATAAAATCGCACCTCCAAAAGTTGGTTTACCCTTTAAAAACTAAAATTAAATCAGGAATAGTAGGAAATTGGACAATAAATAAAAAACAGAGTTTTTATTAAATGGCCAATTTATTATAGGGATGCGAATGATATACCCTTAAATTAAAGGTTTTCCATACATATATGGATAGTACTCACATGTTTTTGGAAACCAGTTCAATAATAAATTTTCTATTAAAATAATTCAATTTTTAAAGATCGAAATCTAAAATTTTAGTTGAAAATATTTTTACATTGCATATCAGAGGGCTTTGTCCCCTCAGGAATCGAACCCAAGCGCAAACTTGCTTTCCGGTCAGTCAGCCAAACCTTTGAGACCAATCTCTTTCCTGTATGCAACATATTATAAGAAAAAAGCTAAAGATTTTCACTCCATTCAACTAGAATAGAAAAGCAAAAAATCAGGGTAAACTCAAAAAAAAAAAAAAAATATTCAGTGTCGGACCCTTCATTTAAATAATTAATGTAAAGATTTAAGCATCTTTTTTTTGAGTATCTCTTTTTGAAAAAAGATGGAATTTTTCAAAAGTACAAAAACAATTAGGAAAGGGGGAAGTTGGTCTTTCCACATTTTTCTTTTCGGTATTTTAAATCTAATTAAATTAGAAAACCAAGGCAGGCATTTGAATATGGTATTTTAAATGTTTGAAAAAAAAATTAACAGAGGACTAGTTGATAATTCAATTTTATTATTCAATAAATGACGTGGATTTCCGTTATACGTTTTTAAGTTTTCTAAAAACTTATTAGTTTTGTCGGGTTCTGCTTTAATTAATTTGATTTTTTTTAATGCGATCGAATGCAAGAAGGAACGCATCAGTAAGACTTGTTTTTAATGATATTAATGTGAGAAGGAGATACACCAAAAAGGGTTGGCCCCTCTCGAAAGGCCTGGGTTGGCCCCTCCATTGTGAAAAGAAGAAGAAGAGTGGATTTTATGGGCTGGGCAGGAGTTGAAGGTAGGAGTTATAGTATGTGGATGCGGGTCTTAAACAGCTGAAGGTTATAAGTAGCGGCAAAGACGGTGGCTGAAAGTGAGTTCCAGTCATAGGGATAAAAGAGTTTGCGAAAGCGCTGGTTCGATTTTTATCTAAAAGATGCAGCCCCTATGGATCTCGAAAGACCCTTGCATTACCGAAGAGAAGGGAAAGTTGATCTAGTAAGAGGGTGGAGGCGTGGGTGTTTGTGCATCCGGATTTTGAAGGTTTGAAGATTATAAGTGCTGGGAAAGTTGGAGGTCGGGAGAGAGCTCCAGTTCCTTCAAGTCATGGGGACAAACGTATTGGAGAATGAAGTGGTGGCACTTTTCCAATTTAACCGCGAAAGAGTGTTGGGAATCGAGCAAAGCATGCTTTGGGAGGAATTACTGATTTTAACTCATCAGAGCAGCTATCGTGATAGTATCTATAGAATAGGGAAAACGCAAAAACACTTCATCGATGAGCCAGCGAGTCGAGGGAGTCGGTGAGGGTAGAACGTTTCGGTCTTCTTATGAATTAACAACTCTGCTACTCTTGTAAATTAAATTATTTCAGTCCAAATAAAATAATTTAATGGAACGTCATTTTCTATTTTTCAAAATCGAATAATAACATTTTTTTTTTTAAATTTATTTATTGTCACCGGGAACAAAGCCCATTTAGACAGCGCATAAGTAAAGTGTTAGTAGGCTTAGTAAGGGAGCCGAGTTTTTAGCCTGTAGAAATTTTTATTTGCCAGCCAGGATCGAACCACGGCCTTCCGCTCCAACAAATAATAACATTAGTAAAATATAAATACCGTCTACAATGGCTTCTTTTGAAACAAGTAAAATAAAATTTGAAACTCAAGTTAGGTATCAGCTGTAGAGCTAATAGCAAAGTTTTAGATCAAATCATATTTCCAAGCCAGAAATATGGTTGGAGTGGTTTAGGAAAAAATTTGAATTATAATGTTTAAATTTACCACCGAGGTGTAGGATATTTGGGTAAATTTGTGTCAATAAGCAGAACCTAAAATGGGGTGCTAGGAAAAAGTAAATATTTAAAACTCTTAAAATTAAGAGGAATGCATAATAGGGGATCCTAATACTGTTTGGAAAGATAGAAATGGGAAAAGTACTTAAAACTAAGAAAGTAGAAATAAATTTTTCAACGAAGAAATCATTTCCCTGAACGCAGAAAGACGTGAATATAAAAGCGATCTAGGGTTCCATAGGCTATAGTCAACTCATAACAAGCAATTGGGGCCAAAATAACAATAGTTTAGGGGGTCAGAGAAATCTAAAATAATATTAAAAAAAATTCTATCGTCACAAGATCTAAGATTTTAGTAGAAAATTTTTTATATTGCATGTCAGAGGGCTTCATCCCCCCGGGAGTTGAACCTGAGCGCTAACCTGCTTTCCGGGTAGTTAGTCTAACCCTCGAGACAAAACTCTCCCCAACAAAGCTAAAAATTTTCAGTCCATTCACTTTGAACGTAAAATCAAAAATTTTGCTTAAACTGATAAAAGATTTCAGTATCAATAAGCAGAACCTAAAATAGGGTTTTAGGAAAAAGTAGATATTTAGAACTCTTAACCTTAGGAGGAATGCATAATAGGGGATCCGAATACTGTTTGGAAAGATAGAAATGGGGAAAGCACTTAAAACTATAAAAAAGTATAAATACATTTTTCAAGGAGGAAAGCATTTCCCTGAACGCAGAAAGACGTGAATATAAAAGCGGAACCTAGGGTTCCATAGGCGGCTATAGTCAATTCATAACACACAACCGGGGCCAAAATAGATTGGGGGGCAAGAGAAATCTAAAATAATATATTCCTAAACTCAGAAACTGAAGATGGAATAAATTTAGTAGGAAATAAGTTATTAAAAATAGGCGTGAATATTCCACACGGAACCCCGGAATAGAGAAGGGGGGAAATTTAAACATTTCCAAATTGAAAATTTAAATGTTCTAATTTTTAATTTTGAGATAACTGTGCTTATTTATTAATTTTTGTTTGCCAAGACAGAATGAGAGCCCGCAAGGATCTAGGTGTTGCCCGGAATTATATATAGTAATAGTTCAAATATAATCATTGAGAATCGGATACTCGATATATTTTATAAAGTAAATACATTTTTATTAATCTTTTTTAAAAATTGTATATATCAAAAAATCTACATAATTTTTGAAACTTTACATTTCTAGTGTTCTCAGTGATGAACCACTGATGATGAAGTCACATTATAAGTGACTTGTATTCTAGGTAGCCTGAATTAGACTAGTGGTGAACAATCTTTTAGATCAATGAAAATAAACTTTTATACTTTTACTGACATTGGCTACTATTTTAATAAAATTAAAATAAACTGATATTTGCTCAACAAAACTTTCACTTACAAATTCCAATAGTAGGTACTTTATTTAAAAAAAAAATGTTAGTCATTTTTGAAAAAAGTGCCAAAACTAAAAAAACACCTAGAGCAGGGGTTCCCAAACTTTTCCGAGTCGAGGCGCCTTTTTTCAATTAAAATTTTTCCATGGCGCCCTATTATACCTATATATTATTTATTTTGGCCGCGCAGGAGGGGGGCTCCTCTTACAACAGATTTGAGAAATTGACAAAATTGGGTATAATTGGTGGTAATTTACATTCTCTCTCTCTCTCTCCCTTATATTTACAGTAGTAACATTGTTAAAATTAAGTAAAAGTACATATATCAAAACAAATACCGTATTTGGTCTCTCTAAATACTCTCGTATTAGAATCGATAAAAATATCTTGGGAATTGATAGTTTATTTTTCTATGAAAATCAAAAAAACAGACCACAGGGGGAACCCTTTGTATACATTTCAAATTTTTTCGACGTTGTCAAAGTTAAATTTTTTCGCTTTGTATCAAAACAAATAACGTAATTCGTCTCTCTAAATACTATTGTATTAGAATCGATAAAAATATCTTGGGAATTCATAGTTTATTTTTCTATGAAAATCAAAAATTCAGACCACAGAGGGACCCTTTTTATACATTTCAGATTTTTTCGAGGGTGTCAACGTTAAATTTTTTCGGTTTATGTATGTCTAATCGTAAGCAATAGATAAAAATGAATAATAAATAAATTTTTAGTATCTCACTTTGTTTTTTGTTTATTTAGGCCAAATATCTTGCTTCAATTAATTATGAAGCTTCGCGGCGCCACTGAGAAGAGGCCGCGGCTCCCCAGGGCGCACATTTGGGAACCTCTGACCTAGAATAAGGGGATACTTCCGGTTAAGCCAAAATCTTGAAATATTTATACTAGAATCTTTACACTACCTAGCTTGTGTCCCAAATCATGGTGTTCTTCCACTTACAATTTCTGAGAAATAGTCGTTTCAAATAATTTGTCCACACGACTAATTAATCTCTTAATTTCAACCTAGATAAGTTTTATTCCTGCCAAAGAAAATAAAGTCTTGATTATAAAACAAATTTTGAAATATAAAATTTTTTTTCAACATCTCTGACCCTCATTTAGTTTTAATAATCTGAATAAAATGTTCACCCACTGAATAGCTTATGATAGGTAAACCGATTTAAAAATACAAAAAGTATCTAATAAAAAATAATGAGCTTTTGCGAATTTCGTTGCTCAGAGACTTACTAGTCTTGTTAAACCCAAGGCAGGCAAAGATACACGTACTTCATAAGCATCATCTGATGAATTTTCTATCACTCTTGGACTCTGCGACAAAAATAATCGTTTATTTTCTAAATCCAATTTCTATTTATTAAGAACCTAGAATTGGCGAAGGGAACGTAACTTTTTTAAGTTTGGAGATGAATCCCTCAAAGTATCAGTAATAAAAAGTCACTTAGAGACATTTTATTAACCTTATTATACGACAAATAGAAATAAAATTTCTATATAAAGTAATAGAAATCTTGTTTTCATGAAAAAAGTTGAAATCGAGATTTTCACAGATTTTTACGTTCATTGTGCGAGTAAAAATGGATTGTTTTTGTATATAACATATGCATGTCACAGACCCAAATTCACGTACCCAATATTCGGACTAAATCAATAAATATTAAATTTTAAATTGACTTGATTTTTTACAATAAGTATTGTACTTCAGTTTTTGATTAGTTTTTATATGTATTTTTTTTTTTTTAATTTCATAAATTCCTCTCTAACCACTTTGTGTTGTGATCACATGGCTACAAAAAATCATTTTATGATAAATTGTGTATATATTTTTTATTAATTTTTTTAAGAAAGCTTTTTTTACCTAAGATGGTCTTAAAAAGCAAAAATTTAAAAATTAAGTCCGTTTATCTGAACACAAATATAGGCAGACCTCTAAATTTATAATTTTTATCTAACAATCCCTATTATTATTCACACTTAACACAATTTTAATTTAATTTGATTTACTTGAATAGGATAAAGAAATTAATAATATTTTATATAAGAGAGGAAAAACGCGTCTCAACAAGAAATTAATTTCCATCGGTTAACGAATTTTTTACAATTTATCTGATTTTTTTAGGAAAATTTACTATATTTTATGTAAGAGAAAAGGGTACGATCCACATAGTGTATTTTTGGCTGATTTAGCTGCTCAAAATTATTTGTAAGGTTTCTAATAAAGTCAAGAACTTTAAATTAGCCATGAAGTTAGAGTTTAGCATAGTATAGTATAGTGTAAGTATAGGCTAAAAAAAAATTACTGCTCAAAAAAGTTTAATGAAAAAAATATTTTTTTACCCCATCTAGTAGAACTATATTAAAAAAATATTTTATATTTCGATTTTGACACCCCAATCGCACGCTATGAGTTTTTGGATCATAAATAAAAAAATAAAAAAAACTTTTTTAATAGACAATATATTATACATGATTGTATCTATAATATTTTCAACATTCAACTGAAATATTTTTGTGTGAAACATATAAAATACATTAGAAATCGTCTAACGCAAAAACGCTTAACATTAAAAACCGGTTACCACGAAATAATAATGCGGTCCCGACAAAATACTAAGTATTTTCATACATTTTTTTTCTTTTAACAGGAAACAAAAATCGCTTAACACGAAAAGATTTCGCATCTTGGAATGAACAAAATATGTTATTTTCCAAAAAATTAATAAATTTTTATTTGTTTAAAAAAAATTTAAATTACATACATTTATTAAAGTTCATTAAGTTTTTATTAATATTTTTATTCATTCTATTGTTTTTTATTAAATGCATACATATCAGTGGAGGGTGGTCCATGGATGCTGTAGGTGCGGCACATCCCTAAAATTTCAAACATTTAGAGTATTTTAATAAATACATATATAAGGTCGACTTCAAAATTTCAGAAGGATCTTAAATTTTCAAATTATTATCCGTTATTTCTATTATTTCTATAAAAAACATTTTTTTTTTTTGAAAAATATATTGGTTTTCGAAATGAAATAAAATTATTGCATAGTTTCAAGGGGCAATTAAAATGAATGTTTTTTCCTAAAAGGGTGCCGATAGAAGGTTTCACTGCCTGGTATATCTTCCAGTTCAAACATGTCAAAGACAAGTTCAGACGAGTTTAGTCGAATAAAAATTATTGAGAAACTATTAAAATAGAATTAATACAAAAAAGGAATAAATAAAGATGATTCGAGAATTTCTGGACTAATCCATTTCTAATGAACTCTCTATATATAAGATAGGAAATAACTAAGAGACTATAGATCGATGCTTCTTAAAGTAGTGGACCGCGAGCACCTAGGGGGTCATGGATTACCCGCAGGGGGGCCACGAAGAGTCGCAAATATAACAAATAAATTATTATTGTTAAATAAGTATATTTTTATAAATAATTTTTTAACCAATCTGAATTTTATAAAAAATAGGTGGCCCGTGAGATATTGACTTGGGTTCCAAGGAGACTGCGACTTCATAAAGTTATAGAAGTACTGCTATAGACAATTGCTTATAGCAATAGAATTAGGAGACTTTTAAGATTTTCTTTTAGGACAGGCTGATTCTTTGTGGAAGATGGTCAATTTCCATCAAAGGGAGAGTGGAGTTGAAGTCATATCATTGAATTTCTTACTCCGACCCTCACTCACACAAAGCAGTATTCGTTTGGGGCGAAGGTCCCAAAATGTATGTATTTTTGAAAAATCTACTGCTAAATTTGAAAAATAACTAAAATGATACCGTATTCGATGAAATTTACAAAAAAGCCAAAATTAAAATAAAATTTCAAAAAATTAAGGGTACTTTTTTGAACATCATTCCCTGGTTGAAAAGTCACCAACCGCCACTGATTCATATGTATGTACAAAGTGTATAATACATAATTTCAAATGTAGTGTATCTAATTTGATGTACTCTAATAAATGTAATTTTGGTGAGTATACATATTTTTTTGTATGGAATGCAACACGACATTCTTTTAACACGAAGAAATATTTCGGTCCCCCTCAGTTTCGTGATAAGCGATTTTTACTGTACTGTATATCAAACAAAAAAATTCTAGGTACGTTCGTTACAAATCCATCAGAAAGATCGAAAGACAGATTCGTATAAGCAGCTATGGATGGATTTTTCATCTATAATATATTTTGGACGATTTATCATTTTAATTTATTATTATTTTATTTATATAACACAAAAGATCCTCTTATAAATGAAGTGTGTAAAAATCACTTCTACAATGTTTTAGAGAAATTTAGAAAATAACTTTAAAAGTACTTGAATAAAGTATTCTAAAAAATAAATGTCAAAAATCGTCCTTTTACTTTTTAATTACAATCTCTAAATTCAATTTCATAATTTCCCCTTTGATGGTCTAGCCCAGCGTTTCCCAAACTTTTTTGACCGCGGCCCGGTATGAGGTTTTAAAATTTTTCGCACCCACCTTATGAAAAAAAACAAACATTTATTTACAAAACAAATTTTATTTTTTAATCAATATCAAGTTATTTGTTTGTTTATTTCATACACAAAAATTTCAAAATAATTAAATAAGACAAATATAAGTAATTAAAAAATTAACAATTATATTCTTTTAAGACTTTAGTAAATGAAGTAAACTTTGTTTCTACATATTTTGTCCTTAGTGCGAAGGATGATGTTGTTTGTCATCACATAACAATTTCAAATTAGGAGGTAATGGAGTTAATTTTATTCTCAAATTAGGTTCGACATCCAATATGTTTCGATACTTATTTTTTAAGTACACCAAAGCTGAGAACGCAGCTTCACACGTATAAGTAGTGACTAAAGGCATAAAAATTGTATCGCTATTTCGCTCGCTCATTTTGACAGCCCAACCAAAAATTAATTAGTGGTACACTTTCAAACACTTTTTTTAAATCGATGTCGCATGAAATTTCAATTAAATTATCAACTTCTTGTTCACTAAGATTAAATATTTCTTCCTTTTCAATTTCGACAGAAAAAGGATTTTTAATCCACATATTATTTAAAGGAATATCCGGAAAGTAGTCTTTAAAACTATTTATTAGCTCCAAAGAATGTTTTTAAATCTATTCTATTCTTAGTGTTGAAATTTTTGTGTGATTTTACAATTTTTTTTCGCGACTCGGGAAAGTTTTTCTACGACCCACACTTTGGGAAACGCTGGTCTAGCCTGAAAATTAGTAGCATGAAAACATATTTTGTAAAAAATCCTTTTTCTACCACAAAAAGAATAATCTGTGAAAATTTCAGTTTCGAATTTTTTCTCATTTCATTATTTCAAGTAATGGGAATATAAATATAAAGATGATAACTACCAAATTGCGTTCTGTAATGGAAACTCGTACTTCGTTGGAAACCATCTTTTTTGTCTGGTTTGCAATTATTTTATAAACAATTTATTATATTATATTATATTTGCTCCTTTATTTAGACCGTAATTTGATTCTAAAGTATTACCTTCTTTTTTTGCAAACATCTCAGAAGGATATTTTTGTTTAAATATTTATTATTGTTCTTTCCTACCTCGATACTTGCATCTTCTTTTATTTTATTCCAACATAACCCGTTTATAATTTCAGTTCCTTTTTTTCAATTATATTCCAGCTCTAGGTAAAATCATAGATGTTGTCTTGAATGTTCGTTTTCTCGATGTCGTGATTTTATTTTTTTATTATTTTATTTATTATTTTATTTATTTTTTTATTTGTTTATTTATTTTTTATTTTTATTTATTTTTTATTTTTATTTATTTTATTTATTTATTATTTGTTTTTAAATTTATACATGTTAAATCAAAAAAAAAAAAAAAAAAAAAAAGAAAAAAAATGATTTCCTTATCCATGGTTCTTAAGTCCTTTTAGACAGAGTTTAAGTTTGCAAAGAATTTTCAAATAAGTGTTATTATGTTGCCCCTGGTCAAGTGTTATTGAACGCGAGTGTACATCTGCAATGACAACCTTGCGTGCCAATGGAGAATCCCCCATGTGATAAATTGTGCAAGTGATCGTGGCTTAGTGTTAGTGAATCCTTATGTGCCACTCTCCAACAAAAATTCTAAGAGACAGTGCCACTTATCCAGTGCGGAAAACAAGTGCATTATTATTGGATTACGTGAAGTGATTGAAAGTGCAGTGAAACATCAAGCCAAGTGAAGTGCTCTGAAAGCAAGGAACCAACTGATGGTTATCTATCTGGTGATGATGACTCCTCGAAAACCCACGTCCTCATCACAGTCCAAATCCCATATTCTCTTTCTGCCTCTATCTCGATATCTTTCTCTCTTTCTCTTGTTGGTTAATTTTGGTTCATTCTTAAATGCTATTTATGTGTTGTCAATGGTGCTATTTTGAATGTTTTATAATTATCATTATTCTTTTTGAAGGGAATCAGCGTGTAAGAAACGTTAGCAGTGCGACTAGAAGCTTTTGCTTATCACATTTTTTGTTTTTAATCTCTATTGCTTTCAACTAATTCAAAAACTCAATGTTTGCAAGAATCAAAATTACTTTACAAGCGAGCTTCGATGAAAAATCATTTAAAAAATCTTGATTAATAGTAAATATCACACTACAACCGGCATTTTCGGATTCTTAAGCTAACTGATCATGTTCATTGAATTCCTGCTTGAAATGATAGCGTGTGCATGCTAACGATCTCGGTTGGTTCCCCTGAATCTTTCCAGCCTTTCAGGGTGGCAGCCGGGCGTAGCCGTAGCAAGCAGCTTCCGGTTCCAGAAAAGACAGTCCTGGCGGTGGCGACCTTACTTACTTACCCTAATCCCACTCTTACTATTTCTCACTAAACTTTCTCTATTTCTTCTCTCTTTACCTTCTTCCACTCTATCGCGCGCGCTCGTTGTTGTCCGTATTGTTGTCGTTGTTGCTTGCCTGTTTTGACGTTGTCATCTCTTGTTTTGTGGTCGGCTGTTTCGTCATTCCTCGCCGGCCGCCAGGACTTGTCTCAACGCGTTAGGGTCTTCTTGTTACAGGTGTTATTCTCTTCTCGAGCGCCGTATACTTTGCAGAGGCCGGCTCTGAACAGTCATTCTTCAAGTCCATACCAGATGCGTTTTGGTGGGCGGTTGTAACCATGACAACCGTCGGCTATGGTGACATGAGGTAACCTTAGACCCCGGCCCGCAACCCCATAGCGTTCCCCGCTCAGCTTGCCTCGTGTCTTCCAGGTGTGGTTCTCTTCTCGAGCGCTGTTTACTTCGCCGAAGCCGGTTCCGAGAACTCGTTCTTCAAGTCGATACCGGACGCGTTCTGGTGGGCCGTTGTAACCATGACAACCGTGGGCTATGGTGACATGACGTATGATGTACTCAATTTAATTAACGATTTAGTTAATTTGCAATAATTTTATATTGATCATTATTTTCAACTCTATAGCATTTATTTACTCTCCCAAACGTAGATAGAAAATTTTGTTTTAAACTAATCATTAACAGCAGTTTCTAGATAAATTTAATAGTAGTGATCATAAAAAAATAAATAAAATCAAAATAGTTAATGGGATTACGCAGAAAATTCTTTGTTGGCGAAGGATACCATCGGGAGCATTCTGACAAGACGCGTAAGATCGAACTTAAGATCGTGATCCGAGCTCGTGAATCGGTTGCGGCGTAGCGCGCTGACTTGATGTTTTCCCGCCCGACCCTCTCACTATCTCTGTCTCTTTCTTTCTATTATCTATTTCTCACTATCATTTTATCTTTTTCTTAACCTTGTCTTTGCTAACTATATTGTACTCTATATATAATTTATTTCCTCTAAGTAAACTCCCTTTTTGTTGTATTCATTTATGATGCTCTTGATATAACTTTTAAAACCTCTCATAATATAATCTATAAATATATAAATTAAGAAATATATTTATTTATATATTTATAATTATATTTAATTATACCGGGTGAGTTTTTTTATCTTGAGACAGTCTTGTAACTCAAAAACAGTCCATTAAATGAAAAAAAGTTTAAAATAAAAGTTTATTTATATCAAGAGGGAGGCTGAACTGCGCTATTGTTTGTCGAACTAGAACAGGCTTTCAAGGGTATTTCAAGGTCAAGTTCTAACCCTATATTTTTCTTTACATTTCTAAATCTAAAAAAAAACTGAATTTTCATAAGAACTATTTTTTAAACAACATCAAATAAAAAAATATTAAATCACTTAGATCTCAAAAAATTAAACATTTAAATATTAAATAAATAATTATTAAATTGAAAAGTCACAACAATGAAAATAAGTGTTTATAATGATCTTAAAACTTCCCCTAGGGGTTAGCATGCCAGCTAACCAGGGGACCCGGGTTCGAATCCGACTCGAGGCATCCGGCTAAAATCTGACCCCGGGGGTAGAGACAAATTTGGAAAAAATATTAGTATCGTAAATTGGCTTATGGCTAGAAAGGCAGAAAAGCCAAAAAAAAACTTCCCTCTACTAGGGTCATTATACACAGATTTAAGAGATTATTTTCTACTTAATAGATCTGTTTAAAATTCTTGAGCTTAAAAAAGTTTATTTCTCGTGTTAATTCAGTAGTTATATTTTATTACCATAAAAAAATGGAGCATTTTTTTGTTGGAGAAAGATATTCAGCCAGAAGACTTGCGATACACTCTAGAATGTCACAGAACATGATCGGAAAATTATTAAATTATTTATTTAATAATTAAATATTTGATCATTATTATTTGATAATTAAGTTGGATTTTTTTTGAGATCTAATTGATTTAATATTTTTTTTTATTATTTGATGTCTTATAAAAAAAAGTTCCTATGAAAGTTGTTCAGTTTTTTTTTGTAGATTTAGGAACTAAAAAGAAAAATATAGGTTTCCATTTAAAAACAGAACTTTACTTTGAAAGGCCTTTGAAAGCTTGTTCTATGTCGACGAACAATAGCGTAGTTTAGTTTCCCTCTTGATATAAATAAATTTTTATTTTAAACTTTTTTTTCATTTAATGGACTGTTTTTGAGTTGTAGGACTGTCTCAAGATAAAAAACTCACCCGGTATACATGTATGTATGTATGTATGTATATACATATATATGTTTGTAAATTTCTTTCACTTAAATATGTCCGCTAGTATTATTAGCCTTGCGTGTAATAGCCATTTCCTTATCTTCATAATTCTTATTCAATGTTCTGATGTTGCGTATCTATCGATGGTTCCATTGGTAATTCGTTTTGCTTGTATATATCAGGTACTTCGATGTTACCAAAATTAATTATCATTTTTTTAAAAAATGAGAAACAAAGAATTTTCTAAGTGGAATGTAAAAAATTATAGAGTGAATATCATTTTTTGTTTATTTTTCTGCACTCTGTTTTGCATGTGGCACATTATATGCGGCTGTTTGTGAGCAATACTTCGAAATGAATGATTACTTGTGATCCTTGCTTTCCTGAGATTGTTGGTGTACTTCTTTCTCTTCTCCTCTTTGATGTTGTGACTCTCTCGTGTTTGCTTTCATTATTAGTGTGACTTTAAAATTAATCTAATTGGAAATTTATAAAAAAAAAAAAATTATAAAAAAATTAAACACTATACGAATTAGATTTGAAGTCAAAATTTTAAACTTAATATTTTTTAAACCTGATTTAGTTAAAGTAATATTATAATAAATGCTAATAATTTTTCGATTCACGGTGGTGCTGAGGATTCTTATAAGTATTAAATGAAAGGCTTATTTTTCAGCAGTTTTTAAATTTTAAATGGTATTTTTTTTTTTTTTTTTTTTTATTAATTTCTTCAAATATTTCGGAAATTTTGTACAGTATTCCTTCTTCAGTGGACCTGTTTTTTGTGTAAATACCAGGGCCGGATCTAGGGGGGTGCAAAGGGTGGCGTGCCCCCGCCGCCAAGTTTTAAGAAGAGGCAAAATTTGGGAAGCGGGAAATTTTTTTTTAATGTAATTTTTAAATACAATGTTTTTTCCAACCAATACTTTGGTAAAACTTAGGGATCCCGATGTTGGATGATAGTGAAACATTTTTTTAAAAATTATTATTAGTTTAGTTAGGAATTAGTAATGTTTCACAGTAAGGAAAAGTATTTTACTATTTGTTATCATACTTTACTTGTTTTATATTTAGCATTTAGGGGTCATAGGGAGGGGGAGGGGGGAAGCGGTGGCAAATTCAAGCTTGCACCCTCTGAAAAAAGACCTAGATCCGGCCCTGGCAAATACAATAATAGATTGTTGGGTATGTTTAGATATTAGATTAAGTTAATGAACTTTTTTAAATATATTACATGTTGTGATGTTTGTTATACATTGCCTCGCCCAAAAAAACATCCTACCTACTCGTTCAGTTTTCACAAAAATTAGAACACAGGGCCATGAAGACTGAACAAGTAAGATGATTTTTTGGGTGAGGTAATTTATAACAAGCATCACAACATGTAATATATTTAAAAAGGTTCTTTAACTTAATTTAGTATCTAACCATACTTAACAATCTATTATTGTATTTGCACAAAAGACAGGTCCACTGAAGAAGGAATATTGTACAAAATTTCCGAAATATTTGGATAAATTAAAAAAACAAATACCATTTAAAATTAAAAAACTGCTGAAAAATAAGCCTTTCATTAATGCTAATAATTTTGTTTAGAAATTGATTTTTTCGATTTTACTAGATCATTGTTTTTAATAAAATTGATATTTTTTAAAGAGCACCTATGAGTGTTTCGATATTTATTTTCTTATTCACAATATCTCATCGTAATATGAAAATATCACTTTCAAATAATTAAGAACTTACAGACATTTTATAATAATCGTTTGTCTTTTATTTTTACTTTTCGAAAATATTAGTATATATTTTTTAGAGTCAAATTTGCACAGTAATAATTTAAAGTCTTTTAAATGCTTAACAATTGATTCCCTGAGAAAATGAATTGGTAAACAAGTGGGTTTTACGAATGAAATGATTGAACGTCACAATTCGACATTTTGACTTCGAATGCAAATCTCAACGAGTTTTGTTCTTAACTACCATAATCTCTACCGACAGACGAAAACCTAAAGACTGAAATTCTACCTCCACCCACGCTTTCCACAGACGGCTTATGAAAAGACGTTCCCGTTCCTGGAGTGGGCTCTGTCCCACTTGGCAAATGCGAATTGCGTGATTGGATAAGCCGGTGCGATTTCGGCTGGGTCTGACCGAAACGCTGCCTATTGCAGGCCCGTCGGCGTGTGGGGTAAAATCGTCGGGTCGCTATGTGCGATTGCTGGCGTCTTGACCATCGCGCTTCCCGTCCCTGTGATTGTCTCCAATTTCAACTATTTCTACCATCGGGAGACCGACCAAGAGGAGATGCAGTCGCAGAACTTCAATCACGTGACCAGCTGTCCTTATCTCCCAGGAACGTTAGGTGAGCTATTTCATTTTCAATATTATAATAACTATTAAGATTGATAGTGTACAAGTGAGAAGTAATTTAATATTTACTTTCCCATCATTCTTTAGAAATAAATGAAGTAAGAGATATACTTAATAATTTTATGATGATTGGTTCTCATTTTTTTTTACTTATATTATTGGCGGAAAACGTGTGGGGAGGGGGTGAATGCATTACTCTTGTGGGAGAATAAAAATTGTTTCGCTGATAAGACTTTCAAATAGATGCGTTGTGATATACCTTTTCGAAATTTTACATAAGTCTACGCGGAAGCATTAGGTTTATGTAATTATAATGATACTTATGTGCTGAGTTTCTGATAATCAGGGCGGATGACATACGATCGAGAGGCCTGTCACATATCTGGCAACCCTTCCTCTGAACTTATTCTCAATAAACCTTGTATTAAATAATACATCTTGTTATAATTATTTAAGTATATTATAACAGATGGATAGAATTACAAATGAAGTTCTTGGAAGAATCGGAGAAAGAAGAACTTTGTGGAAGACTCTAAGGAAAAGAAGAGGTCAGATGATGGGGCACACACTGAGACAAGGGGGATTGCTTAGAGACATCTTGGAGGGGGAGCCCGGATTAGAATAATTCGACCAAATAATTGGGTATATGGGATGCGAGACATTTAGAGAGGTCAAAGAGCTGGTAGGGGACATAGCCGAGTGTGCCAAACCAGTCTTAGCACTTTGTACTCAATGATGATGATAACTTTCGGCCACCAGATGTCTCGAAGGGTGAATTCAGTAATCTATTACATGTAATTATTAATTCTATATAACGATACTTAAACTCCAAAACAATATTTCCTGATTTTCATGTTTTTGCTCTGATGATAAGTGAGGGATTCTATGACCTGTCAATAGGTATACGAGATAACTTAATTTTTCTTCAATTTGAAGATGTCGTTATCAATTAATTATTCGAAACAACAAATATTCTTATTTATAGTGGGTTGAAGTAGTTATTCAGCCAAAGCAAGGATGGATCGGGATCAATAAAATTCCCAGAATAAAGACGTTTCGGCCTGAATTTGTTGAGTCATCTTCAGTTTATTGGGAATTATACACATATTACCATAAGTACTTGTGATTGTTTCTGGTTTTGTCAACACTAAATATATAAAGTTACATTTCTTATTGTTGACAAAACCAGGAACAATCACATGTACTTATGATAATATGTGTATAATTCCCAATAAGCTGAGGATGACCCGATAAATTCAGGCCGAAACGTCTTTGTTCTGGGAATTTTATTAGGCTCGGTGCTTCCTTGCTTTGGCTGAATAACTACTTCAACCCACTACAAATTTATCACACCCACGATTTCCAATAACAAATATTTTTATTCAGATTGAATGGTAAATCAGTTTTTTGGGCGTATTGTAAAGTTTGTAGTTTTGGAGTTTAGGTATCAATATGTACTGCAACCTCTTATTGTAATTTTCGCCAATGAAGAATAAATAAAGTATTGGTATAGCCACTTTGCAAATGGACTTTTCAAAGTCATTTATATAATTTCACTAACTGAAATTTCAATTTCAATTCTAGATGGAAGTTCATATGGTACATATTATATGCTAGGTAGGTAAGGTACAAATTTTCAACAAAAAATCATGTTTTGTGATCTATAAAGTTAAAAAGATGATAAAATATATTGGTCTGTGACTATATGGGTTCACTTGAAATAAAAAACGGTACATATCAGTGATTTGAATCTTATAATTTATATAGTCTCGAGACATCAAAGTAAGTTTTTGTCTTAAATCGACTTATTGAAACTGCCTCTTTAACAACTAGGTTTATGACATTTTCCAAGACCGTAGAAAAAAATTTCGGGCCAGTGAGCTTCACTTCACGAACCCCCCGAGGGGCCCCTATTTGAATTTTAAAAATGTCTGTAATGTGGAAAATAAAATTTTGACCATAATTTTTTTCCTGTCTGGTCGTCCATCTAGCCGGATTCATGTGCACACCATAATTGAAGAACGGAAAATTGCAGAAAGTCCGTTCAGGTGCCATAACTTTCTGAATTTCTATATGGAAAACTGATTAGATTTTGAGGTCTCTAGCTTCAGAACTTTCGTTTAGGTGCCATAACTTACAAAGGCAAAATAATTTTAATTATTTTATTTATTATTTAGTAAGAAATAAATAATTAATATCTTTTAAAATATAAATTTGTTGATGTTTTATTTTGATTTTTAGTATTGAATTCGCTCAATATTTTATTTTATGAAAATAGTTTTAGTACTTTTTTAGATGTTTTGAAAATACGAAGCAAATAACACATTTTTCTTGAACCGTATGGTAAATTAAAAAAGTAAAAAGGACATGTATTAAAAATGAATTATTTTAATTTTTCATGGAAGTTCCTGGAATTTATGCAACCAATAGGCTTTGTCTGGTGTTGCTAAGTCTATCCTAACACTTTGAAGGGGTAAGATCATTTGATTTTTAAAGTTTTGTACCAATTTAGAAAAAGGGAATAATATATCTCATATAAGGAAGTTTATGATTTTATGTTGGGCCACACTCATTGCAATGCTGGGCCGCATGCGCCCTGAGGGCCACGGGTTGAACAGCCCTGATTTAGTCAATTACCTTATTTATTTAAGGGGGTTCGGATAGGCTAAGTCGCTAGGTGGTAGCTTGTCTTCCTGCTAACCAAGTGGACCCGGGTTCGAATCCGACTCGAGGCATCCGGCTAAAATCTGACCCCCGGGGTAGGGACAAATTTAAATAAAATAAATAGTATCTTAAATGGCTTATGGCTAGAAAGGCCGAAAAGCCAAAAAAACCTTATTTATTATATATTTTCTTCGCCTAATTTAAGTTTATATTATTTTTTTATAATTATATTGGTACAAAAAGAAGTTGCACCAAGAAGATACAACCTCTGTAGTCCGTGGTGGACCCTTGTATCGTGAAGATAAGGAGAGGTTTAGGGATTGGGTAGGAGTCGCAGGTATCTGTGGATGCTGGTCTTGAAAGATTAAAGGTTATAATTTGCTGGAAAGACGGTGGGGGGAAGAGAGTTCCAGTCTCTAGAAGTCATAGGGATAAATGAATTGGCGAATGCGTTTGTTCGATTAGTATCCAGTTTAAGCGCGTATTATACACTTTATTGATTAAAATATAAATTCAAAACATAAATAGTTTCATTTTTAGATATTTACATTAGCTCTAACCTAAACCTTTGTCCATAGAAATGTTAGAGTGATACTCAACACAAACACAACAGATAATAATAATATTTATTGGAAATCCCACGATTTTACTGAGCTCACAATACATCATTTGGGTCCAGTTTTTGTTCAGATCACATTCAAATATCACAAGTTCGAGCACCCCATTGGTAAGTTCACACCTGCTTAAAAGGGACTCCACTCAAAATCGATAATGATGCACTTTCAATGATGAATAACAACTCCTCATTCTTGTATTTGTTGTAAGTGCTCTGCATGCCGTATTAAACTTTTTAAACCATGATGAGGAAGTCATCGGCTTTATCTTGAATAGAAAGCTTCCTTTGATGTTATTTGAAAAACAAGTGATTTTGAACATTTTACCTTGAAAAAAATCAGAAGATGGTAATATTATTACATATGTGAAGTTCTTCAACATCTCTACCAAATCACTAAATTTCGGGAGAAAATGTATATTATTAATAAGCCACTTGTTTGTGTTAAGTTAAGCTTCGTTCGATGACACTAATTGTACGAATTATTTATTTATTTTTTAATGTTATTAATGTAAGTATACAAATTATATCGCATTTGGTGTTCATATAAATTAAAATAGACAATTTCAACAATAAATTTAGTTTCTCTAAAACATGAATAAACCCTTTAATTTTTTAAATTAAATTCTACAAGTCACTCAAGTTTTGGAAGAATCTCTGATAAAACATATCAACTAGTAATTAATAATGGATACACAAATCTCGTTATTGATATATAAATTCCACTAGTAACAGTTAGATTGAACAGATAGTACTGTATAATAAGACAATGAGTGCCTGTTTACTCCAGACTGATTAGAATGATTCAGCTGATCCTGGTGTAAATTAGGTATGTATTCGAATAGAAAATAGTGACCAAAAAGAGGGGGAGGAGGGGAGATTATAGAAAGATAGAGCTTCGCCTGTGTGTTCTAGGTTATGCATTCAAATTTAATGCACTGAAGTGCAGGTTGCATCATCAGGCGCTAAATATTACTTTTAGAAAATAAATATTTTAATATTTCAAACCATATTTACCTTGATATTTCATTATTAACTGTATGTTGAATTAAATTTATCTTATAACGTAAAGAAAATACTGTTTTGATTATTAATAATATAACTATATGTATATTGAAACAAATTTTATTGATTGTATATTCAAAAGCTTCGGGAGAATTTCTTCATTTATGAATGGAATTTCAAATTAAGAATGGTGAAAAAGAAAAAAGTCTCGAACTCCCTTCAAATGAAGCTTTGAATAGCGAAATCATTTTTTCAGAAGTGATTTGGTTTAATAGTAGTTTCGGCGTCGAATTTTCATTGGACGTCCTAGAAGTGCTTTTGCTGTTGACTAAAGCAACATCAGCAAAACTGAGAGTAGAACAAAGGCGAATGAAAAGATTAATGCTCGGTTTGACCTTAAAAGATCGCCTAAGAAATGATGAGATCAGCAGACGAACTGGAATAAACGACATCATTGAACGGATAGCAAAACAAAAGTGGAGATGGGCTGGACATTTCCCTAGGATGGAGGATGGCAGGTGGACAAAGAAACGTCTTGAATTGAGACCAAGAGATGACTAGCGGACCCGAGGATATACCTCCCACGGACGGACCATATAAAAAAAAATATCAACAAATCGGGTAAAAATTACTAAAAACTGAGAAAACTGGAGACATTTGGAGGAGGCCTATGTTTATCAGTGGACCAAAAAAAAAGCTGATCGATGATTATTATTAAAGAAATAGCACACCTCTCAGTAAAATATTAGCAAATTAAAGCTCATTAAAGATACAACAAAATTAATGAAAACCATAGAGAGCCATAAACCATAATAATGAAAATCATAGAGCCTTTTTAAGAAAATAGCATAAAATCGATTCGTGGTCTTTTTTTAAGTTGCAAAGTAATTTTTCCTGGGATTTACTCTTTTTGATATATCGGTAGCATAATGGAATTCAAAAAAGTGTATATTAGCTACGATAATGTGTTTATATAATGATAGACTCTCCAATGCTAGAATTGAAAAAATTCCAAATCGTTTATTTCCGGTAGAAATTTTAATTTGGAATTTTGGAACAAACGCAATTATTTCACTTACTAAATCACTATATGGTATGTATCTCAAAATAAAAAGAGGTGTTATTGAGTACTATATTATTGCTGAACAATCTTTTATAATGTGAATTATATTTTTTTGTTTTCACTTCATGAAGAAAATATACGGAAAGCATTAATTTAAACAATACCTACATTTCTTAGGTTTTCTTCTAATCTTTATATTATACAGTTTTTTTTTTTTTTTTTTTTTTTTTTGAAAAAACATTTATTATTATTCTGTGGTGATAGTCGAATTTTTTTTACTGAAATTTGTTACTTAGATTAAATATTTTGAATAAGATATTTTTAAAGTGATCATGGGTTGCTTCCTTAAGACTTATGGTACTATTTTGCTGCGACTGCCCGCCGTCGTAGTCGATTACTGTTTTCAGATAAAACAAGCAAATATATTTACGAACATAAATTTAGGTCATTTATCAAAGATGTTAATAAATATGTTTATATTGCTTGTAGGAGGGTCTTGTTTGGGCAGCTAGTCAGGTCAACTAGTTGCAAGCTTACTAGTGCATGGGTTCGACTCCCGAGGGGACAAGACCCTCCTACATACAATATAAACATATTTATTAACATCTTTGATAAATGACCTAAATTCATGTTCGTAAAATTAATTGATTATATATCACAAGTTGATTTTGAGAAAAAATTCAATTTTTCTTTCTTAAAAAGATACTCATTTCTTTACGAAAATATTTAGTTAAAGCTGATGCTTGTCAGTCGACGGTCGTGGCATCATCGGTATAGTCTCCCGACTGCCGATAATATTTCATTTAGTGATCGGAAACCTCAGAAAAATGGGCTCCATTTGGGTTCGGGTTCAGAAATGAACAATTTGGTTCAGGGAACCCAGTTTCAGTTTTATGAACCTAAAAATAGTGGGTTCAGTTCCGGTTTGGGTTCAACTCGACCAAGTTCGGGTTCTGGTTCAGGTTCACAAAAAAGGTGGGTTCGGAATGGTTTTCGGTTCAGGTTCGGTTCGGTTCGGTTTCCGGTCCCTGTTTAAAATATCTAATCCAATTTGTAGCAGTTCAAACTTTTCAGTTTTTAACAATATTTTGGGTAAACCTATTACTAATTGGAAATATTATTTGTCAGCAGGTCAACATATGAAAAAGAGCTCCCTGTCCGAGTCGTCGTCAGACATCATGGAGCTTGAGGAGGGAATCCTGCTGCCGCGAGATCTCGCCAAGAAGCACAACTGCAATCCGCGACATAACAACAACATCAACACCATGAGCATTGAGACTGATGTCTGACTACTGGGTAAGCCCGCTCTCAGCAGGCTTGCAATTCGTCAAATCCGCTTGCTTTCTACACTTTTAACATTTCCGCTTCTTTTCTCTTTTCAAAATAATTAACAATACGATACATTTTGAAAAACGGCCTTAGAAATCACAAATATACCAAAATACCAAATGGGTTAGGTATTGTTGAAGACTTGTATAATATTGAAATGTATGTAAAAAAGACAAACAATCTTCCCAATATCTCTAATGCATCCGATTGTTTTTAAAACATGCTCATTTACTTTATAAAGAATTTTTATGGATTAGATGATTTGGATTTATTTTCATCCCGTGCTAGAGATATCTAATGAAGAGTATAAATTAATTCATTCTTCATTTTCTAGAGATATTAAGCTTCATATTATATAATAGGAATACATTTTATCTTTTTCAATTTATAAAATTAAACTATTGTAAATTTATTTTTATTAATTTTTTTTTTTAATTTATTTATTTAATTGAGTAAATTTTCTTCAAATTTCAACACTTGAAAGAAATTCTATCCTAAATACAAATAGTGAATTCTACTCTGTGATACTTTTCATTGAAATTATTAAAAAAAAAAAGAAAATAAAAAAAAAAGAAAGAAAATCGTCATTAAATTGTTAAAAACTTTAATAAAATATGAAATTCCAGGTTAAAATTATAAAAAGATAAGCGAATTTTTTGAAAGATTCATCAATTATTGAATCCCGATTAAATAGATAATATGTAGATATGTTTATATAATCTGTTCAAATTTTGCAATTTTGGATGCATTGTATTTGTTTTTTGAATACAATAATAAAGTTTTTGAAAATATTTATTTTAATTATTTAATACATTTTTTTTAAGATTCCATTTTTATATAAAAGTATTGGGATTAAATTTAGTTTATTTTAATCGTAATGGAGAGTTTTTTTTTTGGGATGTAAATAAAGTTTTCTTTTTTTTCGCCATTTGATTAAATTTATAATAGTGTTAAATAAAGTATAAAATATAAATATAATGTCGAGATTAAATATGTACATATTTATTAGTAATTAAGTTTTTAATAATAATCAAAGACTAAATATAATGTATAATCCTTGAATGTGTAAATAACTTGTAATTTTTCTTAAAAATGAGGCTCTCGGCTGTTTTTTAAATGAGATTTCGAGCTTTCTTTCATCTGACATCATTCTCAATATTTGACCCTTTTCGTTTAAGATTAAATTTAAAGAGTATATAATAAATTATTTGATAATTATGACAGTTACTTATTATTATTTTTATTTTCATTCATACTTTTATACATAAATATGAAATAAGAAAATTCATGAATTATTACTATTAAGATTAACAAGGAATATTTTCATTTTCAATATAATATATAAAAAGAAAGTGGAAGTAGTTTTTTGAGGATTTCACAGATGGAAAATGAAAATAAGTCTAGATCCTCTACTATTGTTGTTTTTATTCTTAAATAGATCATTATTAAGCTAAAATAAAACTTTTAAAAAATATCAAGATTTTAGTTAACCCTGAGAAGAAAACAGGGACTTATAAGATTAGAACTTATATTTTAATTAAACCATTGAGTTTTCCAAACATTGTCAATATTTTATATAAAAGAGGTGTCATTGAAAGATAGACGAGCTTGAAATAGATTAAAAAAAAAAAAACTCGGACCCTATAGATCGAAAATGTAATATTATTTGTGTGTATGATGTGAAAATTCAACATATTAAAAAAAGGACAAAAATTATGCATGACGGAAGTGATACAAAATAAAAAAATCATATTTTTTGAAAATGAACTTTTAGAAGAAATCATCGATGTAATTTTTACGGACGTTCCCTAATAAATCGATTTTCTTGAAATCTCTTTAAAACATTGAATACACATATTTATAAGTGTCCTTTATACGTAGAAATTTTTTTCAATAGTCCTTGCGGTAGTAAATTTGTAAATATTGACCATTGAAATTTGCATATTTAACACGCGAACCCTATCCCGATTGATGTTAAAGCGACTGTTTCATTAAATAACAATCGTAATTTTCTTGAAATCATTTTGAAAAAACTGAGAATAATTAACTGAAGATATAATAAATATTTTTCTGTTAAATAATTGTAACAAGGGGTATTCGTTTTCTATGAAAAATGTTAAAAGTTAGATAATTTTTATGATTTTTATTTTTTCTCTCATTGCATGTCAAGTGAGAGATAGACTCTTGGCAACGTCGCATTAAAATCACTCAATTTTTTCATATCTAAAAAACTTCTGCAGCTGGTGCATTTGAGATTTTTATCTAATTCTCTCAACCTAACTATACTGTTCTCATCTGGAATTTCACATTGAGCTGTTTCATGAAGTGTTTTTTTTTTTTTTGTTTATTCTTTGTCTTTAAGCGTCGGTAAAAATGCAATGTTGCCAGATCTGAGAAACGACGCAGTGAAAATATTTTTGCCTTTCTGCGCATGTGAGAGTAGGGGAAAGAGTGAACTGTATCTGAGCTATATTAGGGAACGTCTTTAAGTTAAATTTCTATAAAAATATGAAAGAAAAATATTAAAATAGCCAAAAGGATAAATGAAATATTTCAAATTCAATTTCAAAAAGTTAATTGAAAGTTGTTAACGAAAATTCACTTAATGAGAAGTAAAATAAAAAACGAAGAAATCAACATACGATGGTGGAAAAAACTAAATCAATTCAATGCCCGTTTAATCTATCTTAGGGTAAGTTATGTGCTAAAAAGGCTGATTCCGTCATTTAGAATATGTTTGAAATGAAAATCAAAGACAGACGCATGAGAATGTTTTTTTAGTTTATTTTTTACACTCTAATCATGTCTTGAAATTGAAAGATACTTATTTAGAAACTGACTGTTTCTAAATAAGATCAAGCAAGTTTCAAAATACAGTTCTCCTAATTTTGAGAATTTTTTTGGTATAAATAATTTATTGATCCGAAAAAAATTCGATTCCCTTTGAATAGAGAGGTTTCCTATTTTAATTGATATTATAATTAAAAGCTGAAACCCTAGGAACTGAGGTCAATCCAAGGGCGTCCAACGTCTCTGCTCTAAGGGCTCTTTCTCTCCCCCCCCCCCCCCATTCAAAATTAAGAAAAATAGAAAAATACAAAAATTTACAATGGCGAAAATTTGTTATTAACAAGAAATTCAATGATACATTCGTTAAAGACAAATGTTTCCAACAAGACCCTATCCTTGTTGCCATATTTCAGACTTGTCCTGACTCTTTCTTCTTTTCTTGATCCATTATTTGATTTATACCAGAAAAATTTCTCGAAATGAAAAGCCCATTATATCTAAATATTAATCATTTTAGTGGGGCCGCTTAACGTCGAATTTCGTGTTAATACCGACACGCCGGATAAAAACAATTTTTACTAAATACTGTAACTTTTGATAGGAACCAACTTCTCCGTCGGCCATCTTGGATTTTATAGCGGCCATGTTGAAATATAAGTATTAGGGTGGTCACAACAAATCGAATTTTCTAATTTTTCCGGTATGGACATCCTAATAGTTGCAAATTGGCTAAAAAATGAAATTGGTAAAGTTCCAGTGTAATTGGATAAAGATAACCCGTGCCTCAACAAGGTTGAAGTTTCTCCTTCATAAAACGAAAACCACTCATTCTAGAAACTTGATTCCTGTCTCATTCTCTAGGAAATTTTGTTGACTTGAACTTTTACTTGGACCACTTTTTTGCTAATCTCTTAGATTTGTAGATATTTAGCATTTTCCAGACAGGACACGATCCATTTCATGTTAACTATCATGACCTGTCAGGAAAATCCTGAATATCTAGGAGGAGTTGGTTCCTAACAAAAATTGCAAGCTAAATATCTAATTTGTACATACCTAGTGAAAGTTTTGTGCTTTTATCCAGTGTGTAAACGTTTTCATATTAAACGGCCCCACTATTTGTCATGATACTAATAAAATGTTCGGATAGTGCACGTAATACTTAGATTTTATAGATTTCATTTTTGAAAATTTGTTTGGAATTAATCATATTCTATTTTGAATTTTTTTACTTTATTTTTTTTAAATGCACCACTTCCCTTGAAATTTTATTACATATAAATAACTTCGAACTCTCTCAAAAGTATTGTAGAATACGATTTTTTGAATTTTGACCATTTAGGCTAGTTTCTCTTTTGTTTAGAATAATTTGAATTTAAATGAGAGATCATTTATATATAATTGTAAAACATTTATTTTAAATTGTCTTTGTTTTTTAAGAAAAACTTATTTAAATTCCAATTATTTTCCTTGAGCCTAATTACAGAGTATGTAATTTCAAATATCAAGATCAATTATATAGGTTTTGCGTTACGGTTCAATTAAAGCTCTGAAATTAAGAGACTATCTTTTTCTGTGTTAGAAAACGGGATTAAAAAATATATCTTGGTTCTTTCCCTTATGATTATTTAATTAAATAAATAAGTAATAAATTAAATTAATCATAATCAGGGTGCTCTTGAATAAAACCATTAAACAATTATTCAATTATCTATTTAAATAAGTAAATTGATTTATTATAATAGTTTATACATTTTGTTAATTCATTGGTTGTTGAAAATATATATTTTTTAAATAAGCCCTTATTAAATTAAAATCTAGAAGACTTATTTGATTCATATATATCGATGATCTTAATGTAGTATTTTTTATAATTCTTTAATTTTATCATCGTCATTATGAAATTGAAATTCTTATTAAATATTTATTATTATTCCATAGTGATAGTAAGGGTTAGTTTTATATTAAATATATATCTGCATATACTCATAATTTTGGGTCATTTTAGAAAGATCTATAAATAAATATTTTTGGCAATTTTTCAGACATTGCCAGTTAGCCTAGAATTTGGTCTATATATTTTCAAAAAATAGTTTATAAATTGAACTATAAAAGTCGATATTTATATTATTCTCAATGAAATTGAATATTTTAAATATTGCTATATATTACTGTAATGGTAATTAACATGTTTCTACTTTAGGGATCATAAAAGAAAAATCACTGGTCCCTGATTTTTAAATAAAATATATCAAATGTAAAAATAATTAACTTGATTTGATCTAAATCAGCGATTCTATAAATATTTAGACTTAAGTATTTTATATAAATGTATGAACCAAACATTCATTCTTTTATGTAACCTTTGATTTTGTTGTTGGTTAATTTTCAAATAGAGTGAAATATAATAACACTGGTCGACAAAAATTTCTAACCGTAACCCTAACAATGAATTCCAGTCAAGTTTTATACGCTGATTATGATGGAATTTCCCGATTTTTTACAACAGGTAGAGTTTTGAGATATTACCGGTCAAAATGACGAAAAAGGCCATTTTGACCTATTTTCGAGTCCCATTAGATATTGAACAGCAATATTTGCAATCAAAATAAATTGTTTGACGTAATAGAAAACAGCTTCCTCTTTGATTTATAAATTGCAAGAACTAAGTAACTCTAAAAAATTCATTTTTGAAATACATGTCTATTTTATAGCTAAAATACATAAGAATTGTTAGTCTTAACTGTAACAATAAAATGTAGTCATATTAAGCATTTTATTCAGATAAGGACTTTAAACATGCCTGGTAGCGAATAGGTAAAACTTTTTTCGCTCAAGAACTTGAAAATCGAGTTACCTAGTTAGTTCTTGCAATGATGTGACTTGATTTTGGCTGGATTAGAATTCGAGTTATAAGTAAAAAACTAATACTACATGATTATAAAGGATAACATAGATAAAAACATATGGTCTTAGAATATAAAACTAAAGTTATGAGCATCTTTTTTTGAAAATAGTAGTTAGAATGTTTTTAAAAAAATCAGCTCGGGTTCAGATTAACCAATGTATTTTTAAAAGAGAAAGAATTTAATCTTTAGGATGGTCTTAGTTTTTTAGTTATAACACGAGTTCTAATTGAGCTATATTCAAGTGATAATTTGACAATTAAGGGTCTATCTACACGGATCCGTCGCATGTCTGTTCAGTCTTAGTTCAGTTTATCCATATCAGTGAAAAATAATATTCTGACGGAACTGACAGTGAACTGGGCCGGACGAGTGGGGATCCCCTCCATTATTCCACAGAAGAATATTATTTTTCACTGATACGGAAGCACTGAACTGACACGCGACGGTCCTGTGTAGATAGACCCTTAAGAGGAAGCTGTTTTGTATTACGTCAACAAAATATTTTGATTTCAAATATTGCTGTTTAATATCTAATCGGACTCGAAAATATAAATGGCCTTTTTAGACGTTTTGACCAATAATATCTCAAAATTCTGACCTGTTGTAAAAAATCGTGAAATTGCATGATAATCAGCGTATTAAACTCTACTGGAATCCATTGATAGGTTTATGATTACAAATTGTTGTTTAATTTTTGTCGAGCAGTGTAATTAGGGCAGATACAAAAATGAAAGGGAATTAGATAAATGATAATTATCTAAAGAGACCAATTGGGCTTATCTTGTAAATATGGATCGATTATTGGCATCATTTTCCGCCTCGTACTGCGCTTCTTACTGCTTACTGATCCGTTGGAATTCAGCAATTAATTTGGCCCCTCGGTGTTTAACTCCAAGTAAATATATTCCTTTCATGTTTATCCTGAAAGTCTGATAAGTAACTGAATTGATGTTGGTGTTACAGTGAGCCGGGCTTTATCCGCGTTGGCCGCTGCGCGTTGCTGAGCCAACAGAGGAACTGCCCGCCGAGGTCTCGCTCGCCTTCCTACAATACAACTGTGCCGCTCTTCTCAAGAGGAAATTTAATACAAATACTTTAAACACATACTCTACACAAACATATACACATATACACAATAAAACAAAGATAGAAAAATCATCCTTTTGTTCTTGCCATCAAATTTTTTATTCTAATAGATAGTTTATTTTTTAATGATAGACGTCGGGCGTCTATAGGAATGCATATGGCCCTAGAAGGGCTTTCCGCCTTGGGGCGGTTCGTCGCAATATTTTTTGTTAGATGTTACCCGTACACATGGTCTGAATGCAAGTTGCGAAATCCCTCCTGGTCCATTTCCCCCCTCCACAGCTCAACACCATCTCAGAACCGAAACCGATCCAACTCTAATGTAGACTCCCGGAGAACATCTTTCTTTCTCTCTCTTTCTATTTTTCTCTTTATATTCATTCTCTTTTCCTCTCTTCTTCACTTTCATACTCTGGTAACAATTGTAGTTCCTGTTTTTTAAACAGTTGCCACCTTAAAATTTGATGCGAAATCGTTTTTCCATAATAAGTTGAATAAAAATTATTTACAATAAAAAAGAAACATGGTGGCAACATCGTCCTATCTCTCATAAAGACAAAAAAATAAAAATAAACGAAACTAACATTTAGGTATTTTCAATTAGGTATATTACTAAAATCTTTTAGTAGAATGAATTTAGTATTTCCTTGAGAGCAAATCTAATTTGACATTTATGACAATTTGATATAAAATAATAATAATAATAAAAAAATATTTAAAAATTCAAGATGAGCCAAATCCTATTATTCTGATACTCAGAACATGTCATTAACTATTTAGAAAAAAAAAAACATGAATCACTATAAAAAATCTTACCTAGATTTCGAAATAATTAATTAAGCAACGCAAATCCAAGCCTGCCATGTACTAGCTTTTTAACCATTTCTCTCTTGTCTCTCAGCTAGTTTAAGAATAATAATTCATAGAGATAAAAAGACACGCTATTTTACAGAGAACTAGAATTTACAAATAAGAAAAAGGGAAACTACTAATACTATTATTGCTACAAAGCTGCTCTAGACGAAAAGACAAACTTTAGTAACTCATAGTTATATTTATACTTCCAATGTTCTCCAGTGCAGAGGACTCAGAAGACTATTTGAATAGCGCCTCAAATTGTAGGACTCTAGTAATCTTTGGCCACAAATCGTTATTCTTAGAACCCGTTCATTCCGACTCTAGACCATAATTTGTGTTGCGTTGGTTGGGGTTTTTACGCTGGTGTGCGTGCAAATGACTATCATTTTCCTTCATTGTTTGCACGCATACAGGTAGGAAGAAACTGATCCTGCCACCTTCTTGGTTGTTTGACGGGAGTTTTAATTTTAATTTTTTTTCATACCCTCCCAAGTGATATTTGTTAATCATGATAGTTTTTTGAACGAGTGGGTCTATTATATCATTCTTTTAATTAAATTATTATAACTTAAGTAATGAAAAAAATAAAAAAAAAAAAAAGGAAAATAAATGATGATCCACATCCGTAAAGTGATTATAAATAATAATAAAAAATAAATTTTTTAAATGTAGGCTAATTTTATTGAAAACCATTGTCATTTCTTGTTGAAAACTTGAATAATTGTAAACAAAAAAGAAAATCTAAAAAAAAATATACAAAATAGTGTTAAGCACTGTTTTAAGTGCTTGTATTTTTGGGCTGTGTGAAAGCTAATTTAGAGTTGGATTTAGCTCTTAATGCCTGGCTCCAAATTTCTAGTTCAAATGGCGTTCGATTCATTCCTGAAACAACATTAATAATCTTTTTATATCCGCTCTGCCCTTCCTATATTTACACACTCACACACCCATCACTCCACCCTCTAACCCAATCCTCTTAGAGCGTTGGATCTTGCTGCATTGCTTGTAGCCTATGAACAGGACATGCAACTTTTGGAAATAAGATAGATTATACATATCCAAACTGCTTGTAATGCTATATGAATGTAAGAAGGGCCAATAAATAAAAAAAGATCTAGGCCGCATGTCCGAATAATATACAGAGGGTTGTGAAATCTCACATACAAATGAAACAGAACGAGGAATAAGCAAAAGAAAAAGTGCGCCTGAAAACTATTAAATGCTGTCCAATCGGGTATAGCACGTCCATCAAATTGATTTATATATAAATGCCATTGAATGTGGACATTTGAGTCCTATTTTTGGAAGCCATATTTGTTGACGCTAATAATAAATATGATTAATAGATTATACTACTTATATCAAAGAAGATTACTGCTCATAAATTAAGTACAACTCTAGAAAGAATTGATGATTGTCGAAAAGGAATGAACCATGTATATATATACCTATATATAAATTTTCACTAAATTCATATATTAAATCCAGCCTTTTCGATTTTCAACTAATTCTGAGAAGACAAATACTTAATATAATAGATGTAAACAAATAATAATAACAATAATTCCGAATTATGAAAATAATTTAAGATATTTAAAAATTAGAAGGAAAAATTCAATTTTGGTCTTCGTTAATTTCAAACTTTTAAATTAAAATTTTTCTCAAGGAAAATACGATTTTAGTTTACAAGTTATCAAATTGGGGTTTGGATGACTGAACTTTTGCTATCCAAGCCAAACTGATATGGCTTCTAAAGGAGAAAACGTTTGCTCAGAAGTCTGATGTAAACAAACACTACTTTTTGTTCATGAAACGTTTATAATAAATATAATCTATAATATAGGTATATGAATTTATATAAAACATGAATACATAGATATATTTTTAAAAATATATTATGTATAAAAAAATTACGCTTTTTTTATCGATTATTTGTTTATTTTTGTAGCTTCACTAGTTGAACTAAACTTGTAGTATTATAATTAGTAAATGACTCTAGTCATATTTGTTACCATTTTGAAATTTTATCCATGTTAATTAATACATATGACATTCCTCTTTAAATTAATGATAAATCATTATTTAGTTTAGATTGATAAATTCTTCTAAGCCAATTCATATCATTGTATTCAAAAACAGTCGAAAGACAAAGAAATTGGTTGCTCACTCCTCCTTATCATTTATAGCTCGCAGTTTTCAGCTTCAATTTACGATCAAAAAAATTTTCAAAAAATATTATATAAATATATTTAAAATATCTTTCTAAAACTATTGTACATTTTGCTTGTTAACTAGATCAGTGATCTATTTTTAAACTCCGTGATTAATTATTATACTAAGATTTAAATATAATAATATTTTATTTTATATTTTTTGAGGATAGAAAGTAACTAATTTTATTTTAAACAAGGGATGAATAAAATTGATCAACGCCAAATCATTTCAAAGATTTATTAATTTGTTCAATTTTTATCATATTTAAAAAATGATAAACAAAAACAAATCCACTCTTAATCAGCTTTTACAAAGATATTAGGAAAGCTCAATTCGATATTCATAGGTATACAATATATATTTTATTGTATATTTATATATATGTATTATAAACTATTACTTGTGTATATAAATAAAGATGGAACGAAGAATGACAATTAAATACAAATAATAATTAATAATAATAATAATAATAATAATAATAATCTTTCTTAAAATAACATGTGAGACATATCTTATACCCCGATGGGACGGCACGGTCTGGAGGGGATTGCAACAGCAGAGCAATAAATTAATGCACATATTTCACCATTATATGGTGATTCAAATTAATTGAAAATGGTATGATTCCTTTGTTCTTAGCCTAGCCTAGCAACTAAGCCATCATCCAAACGCATCTGAGCTCTTAATGTTGCTATACCTTATCTTTCAATCTTGAATTTTAATTTTAATAAACCGGATTCTCGGCGCGCCGTGTGAGTCATGAGAGAATGAAGAAAAAATCAAATGCGTTTTTTATACAAAAATTAAAAAGAAAGGAAAAAAGTGAATCAAAAAAAAAAAAAAAAAAAAAATGTAAAAATAAAAATAGAAAAAAATTTTTTTTAAAAACTTAAAAAAAAAATAGAAAAGCTATAAAAAAATAATACGAATATATAAATAATACTAATTACAAATCAAAAAATATATATATAAATTATATATAAATAAATATAAAAAATAATAAAAAAAAGTAAAAATATAAAATAAGTAAAAAATAAAAAAAACGCTTCTATCGAAAAATCAATAATTTTTTATATAAAAAAAAAAAAATATAAAGAAACATTTCGACTCAGTTTATTCTGGCATTTTATATTGATGGACATGCTATAACCGGAACTTTCAAAATCGTGATAAAAATCATTTAGAGAAATAAATAAATAAAAAAATAAAACAACGATATTTTCTTTTGAGGTGTTTAAATAAAATTAATATGGCCTTCAGCAAGGATTTTAGCTCGAAATTTTAATGGATTTATTCCATTTAGCCATTCTTTATAAAAATATATATAAAATAATATATTAGGCAGCAGCTAATTCAGAAAAAACTAATTCAAAGCAGTTCTAAAATTCTTAAAAAGATATAATTATAGCCATTGGTAGGTATAATAGCATGACATCTCTAGAGCCATTCTATTATGAATTTAAAGATTCAGTTTCTAATTGTAAATCAAAGGAATTCATCTGTGTACCGAAGGGAGTCCCTGCTGTCGGGAACTCCCCTTGGACTTGTCAAGCATTAAGCCTGCTTTCATTATTACAATATGAGTCAATTAACTACACTCTAACGATGATTTTTATATCCGCTTCTTTGTATTGCATAATGTACATAAAATGTAAATATGACACCATTGTTTGTTTTACACCTGACAATGTTTATTGTTGACAGTTTAGTGAAAACCTTAAAGGTTGATTTCATTTGTTGAGTGAGTTAAAAAAAGGATTTAAAAAAAAAAAAAAAAAAAAAAGAAGAAAAAACTAATATTCTGAGCTACTTCCCTCCATCTTTTTGCGAGCAGTTAAAGCACTTTGACATGCATCCATTTTAAAACTATTTATAAAATCCCCTTCCCCAAAAAATACATAATATATATTAAAATAAACAAAAAATTTAAAAAAATTTAAATTGAAACAAAAAGAGCAATTTTGATATTACTGATTGTTCTATAGATTGCTTTGGTCTTGGCTTAACTTATTTACCTCATAAATGGACTTGTCCTTAAAGGCATACAAACAATGCCACGACATTCTGCAGCCAATTTCACTATTTTGTATTTTTCTGCTCAATAAGAGTATTTTTTTTAATATGGAAATTTTCAATACTAATAATATAGTAGCTATTTCAAAATATAAATATATATCGTCGCCATCATTCTCAAACCTAGTATCCCCAGTATTAACAATTGTTTAGAAAATAAAAAAAAACTTTGTTTATCAATATTATGTTATGGTTTCTTCAATTTAACAATTTCTGGCATGATTTTTGTTACGAGGTTTAGTTACCCTGTTAGCAAACTTGGTCTAGAAGATGTCTTCTAGACATCTTAAAGACAATCAGGTCTATTCATTAAGCAAAAACGTTAACTATTAACATCAGAAATTAGCGATAATTCATTTTAACACCTCCTTGCCTCAAATTGCTATTCTCTAAGCAAAAACTTTAACACCAAAGCGTTAACATTTAGTCAAAATTGTTAAAAATTAACTTCATGTCCAGAAGGTGCCTTTAATATTTTAACGCCGTATTTATTACACAAACATGGCGTCTTTAACCAAAAAGTAAGTTTATGATTTTGACAGCTTTGTGATAAAAGCAACACATTTCAGATCCATTTGATCTGTGATTGTATTAAGATTTCTATTTGTTTTTTGACTTCTCAACTTTTTGCCTTCAAAATCTTTTGCTGTTAAAATAAGATTTATTACAATTTTTAGGATATATTTGTTTATTTTAGGAGTAATATTTATACTTTAATTTTTGAGACATCATAAAAAATTACCCTCTTCTAAATAATAATAATTTCAGAATATAAAAATGTTTATTAAAAATAAATTAACCAAGAGAACTGTCAAATAGCTGTCAGATACTAGATTGGGAATAACAAATCAAGTTAGTAATGCGCTTGCGCGAGAGGCTATCGAGGAGTGTAAAGACACGAACAAACAGAAAACGTAGCTATCTTCATATGGATCGTTAACACCTGGTGTTAAAAAGTAAACTGTTAAAACTTGGTTTGGAATAGAATTTTTTAACGCTTGTGTTATTACTTTACTTTTTAACTCCCAATTTAAGATGTTAAATTTTAACGTCTGTTTTTATAGAAAAGACCTGAATAAGAGCTTAATAAGACATTTTCTAGAGCGAGTGTGCTATCTCGGTATAACATGTAAATAGTTAAGAGCTTTGGGAAAATAAATAAAAGTTGATTTCTCCAAAAATGGAGATATGAGATTTGAGAATGATAGCGACGATATATATATATTTATATGAAAATAAAAAGAATTTATGTTTATATTTATATATACGTTTTAATGTATATATACATATATGTATCAAAAAATAAATGAACCCCAAAAATTTTATGATTTTTTTACATATATTTCTTAATTATATATAAATATATAATTCGCAATGTTTTTCGCACTCTTAAATCGATCAGTGAAATTCTTTCTAACCATTGTAATAGAAATAATGAATGTCTTATATACTATAAACGATAGAGTGAATTTTCTCTTTATAGAAACTCTTGTTGGCTTTTGAACATTCAGTGAATATTTTCATGTTTTCCAAAATGAGAAGCTGTTGCGAATCCTAAGTATATTTTTTTGTTTTTGGGTTGGTGGTGTTTGAATGTGTAACGTCAAGACAATAGACTGCCATCCAACTGTAGTATAGTAGTAGGCTCGCCGCTTCCCGATCCCGTTCACTCCATCATACTTTCTCTCTTTAACTCTTTCTATCACTATTCTCTCGCTCTCTCTCTTTCTCTTTCTCTTTCCCTATCAATCTGTCTCTCTCTCTCTTTATATATATATACTCAATTTCTGTATCCCTGGATTCTGTCCAAGGCCCTCGCGTCACGAAATCAAACCGCCCGCCACCCTTCGAAAGTCACGGTTTATAAATATCGTGCGATGAAGTGTGTCCTTTTTTTTAATGCCAATAAAACTTTTTAACTGATTACGAGCGTATAAGTCATTGTTATTATTATTATCATTACTATTATGATTCTTATCATCGTATGTTTTATTTATTTTAGATGCATAAAAGTCCTCCAAATAGATCTCTTTATTTTGTTGAATCTAGTTGACAAAAGAACCATTATATTTATATATATACATATATATATAAGCAGTGGCGCAACTACGGGGGCTAGGGGGATGAACCCCCCCTTCCCAGGACAAGAAAAAAATGAAAGTAAAAGTAAAAATTAACAAATAAAAATGAAAAAAATATTCGGTAAATTTTATTCAATATTTTGACTATAAATTAAGACAAAAATGACTAAATTTTTGTAAAATGCCAAAAATAGAGTTTTGAAAATTTCGAAGTTTAATAATTTAAGGTAGTTCTTTCACAAATACAAAAATTCAATAAGTCTTCGAAACTTGGAATATAAGTCATTAATAGCACATACCCAATACATACACTGTTAAAATTTGAAGACGATTTACCACATCAAACATTAAATAATTGCGATTAAAAATGAAAGTTTTTACATATGGTAGGGAAAGGGTGGGAAAATGATCATTATTTTATCTTTTTCATTGAAGAACTTTCACCATCTTGATGAAAAACTAATATTTTTTAGAATAAATTGAAATTATTTATCACGTAGTTTTGATAAAAAATAAAAAAAAAAACATATTTGGGCGATTATTTTTAGTGGAGGGGACATAATATCAATGGTTTGGAAACGATCCATTCATAAATAAAATATAGTAGCGTAAAATGTACAGTCACGTTAAAAAAACATAACCTAAAATTTTAACACCGTTCATATTTATAGAGTGGTTACGAGACTAAAACTTTTTGTGTGGATTGCCGCGAAAGAACCTCCTTAATAATTTAAAGACAAAACGTTGACTATATAATATTAAATTAAATTTAACTTTGAAATTGTCAAAACATTATTTTTGGCATTTTATGAAAATATATGTATAATTGTAAATATGTGTGTGTGTGTATATTAATTACCCCCCTCCAGGACAAAAATCCTGGTTGCGCCACTGTATATAAATACATATGTATATATAAAGATACAAATATTATTTTAATATTATAATTTTTTTTTCTGTTATCATTTTCTCAATTCCTTGGCTGTGTTGTGTGAAAAATTCCTCATAAATACAACTATGTACCCGTTGTGTTATCAATGAGTGGGCAATAAACAAATTAATGCCATATCCATGCATTTCACACATTGTTAAAATAAGCAATTTTAAATAAAATATTCAATGACCGAAGTAATTTATTTAAAAAAATATAAAAAAAATAAAAAAAAATAATAAATAAAAAATAAACACCCTAAGGACCATTTTAGAAAATGCTAAAATCATGTAAAATTTATAAATATATATATATCGTATATATGTGTATATATAATATATACATTTATATATTAACAAATATATATGTATATAAATAGTTCATAATTTAACTTTAAATCATTATTATCATAAGAAGTGATAATCACAATTTTATAAAACTATTGTTGATTTTACTATTAATAATTTTCGATTAATAAAAGATAGATTAAAGAAAGCTTGATTTTTTTCAGTCTGTCGGCAGCGAGAGCCATTTGAAAATTCCTATTTATTATTATTTTAATTTAAAAGCAAATTACTTAATTCATAATCACAAATGTTGGTGCTAATAATATGTTTTCATATTTTCTCAAAGCAAGTAAATAGCTGCAATTTTTATTTTTTAATCAATTCAAGATATTTTTTTTTTTTTTATTATATATGCAGTAATAGAATTTTAATCCTTAAAAAATAAGAAGACACATCCCATAAGCCCTTGGACGCCAGTATGGGGCGGCAATCTTGGCCGCTTGCTTCCTCCTCCCTGGGATTAAGTAATAATGTCTGCAGATGCCCATGTATTAGCCATTTCTTTTTCATTTAAATTTTAAAATTATTTTGAATGTATTAAAACTGTTGACCTGTTGTATCAATGAATTGTATTTATTTAGTGACATTTCTATTTTTAAGTGTATGAGACTATGACTATGACAACATACAATTACTTCATGCTCCCTTGGCTGATTATTTTTTTTTAACCATGATTGATATTATCACTAGTTAAAAATGAGCCGAATGACATAAAATGATTACATTAATGTTCTTGTGGTCTTAAGCGAAAAATCATCCCAGCATTTTGCTTAGAAATTGTACCCTAGTAGCACAATGTTTCAAACTACATAGTTACTATATAGATTACCGAAATCTATATAGGCACTATATAGTTGCTATATAGTTTGAAACATTGTGCTACTAGGGTAGTTCTCACCAATATTTGTGAATTTAATAAATAATCCGATATATAGTGACTATATAGATTTCTAGAATCTATAAAGGAACTATATAGTTTAAAACATTGTGCTACTAGGGTAGTTCTCACGAATATTTGAGAATTTAATAAATAATCCGATAAAAATGATCATTTGCAATCAGTAGAGATTGTGGTGTTGGTGCAAGGTGAAACATCTTTAATAAAGATAAGAGTAAATAAATATTTTATTTAATATGGATTTACTATGAGTTGAGGATACTGGGTCACTTATTTCACATTAAAATTAAAAATTAAAAGATATAAAATTTTTTTCTTTTTCAATATATATATTTCGGGCTATCGACCCATCTAGTAACTGGTGTTACTTTCTGTATTTCCTGAAGATGGGTCGATAGCCCGAAATATATATATTGAAAAAGAAAAAATTTTATATCTTTTAATTTTTTAATTTTAATGTGAAATAAGTGACCCAGTATCCTTAACTCATGGTGGATCCATATTAAATGGAATATTTATTTACTCTTATCTTTATGAGCATTTGCATCAATCAATCCATAGACTTATATGAAAATGATAGATAAATAAAGATTTTTTCTTTATTTATTATTTGAAATATTTCCCATAAGAGTAAAAATGTTGAAAACCACTGCTTTTGATTATTAAGGCTTAGGAATTGTTATCAATTAAATTAAAATGGGCTCAATCTCTTCAAATCAACATCTCTGCTTTCTCAGTTCCATTTAGGAAAGCTCTTCTCTAATGTATATAATGTATCTGATAAATTTAATTCATTTTAGTGCAGTGATACGATTTTATATTTACTTATTATTCAAATAATTAGTTTAGATAGAAATATCAATGTATCAAATTTTGTTTCGCATTCAAGTATAACTTTATTGTTTATTAAGTTAGATATAAATTAATAAGTAGTTGTAGGAATAAGAACAATATTTAGTAAATGATTTTTATTTTTGCAACGTCAACTTTGTTGATTTCTCAGGGCTCAAACATATTAACTTTTGTATATTTGTCATTTTATAAATATTAATTCTAGCAAACACATATAATTAGTCATCACACAGATTGAAAATATTTTCCTATTTTTTCAATCTGTGTGATGACTGACCTTATGTGTTTGCTAAGAAGTAATATTAATAAAATGACAAATATGCAAAGAGGTTAATTTGTTTGAGCCCTGAGGAAGTCAACAAAGTTGACGAAACGTTGACAAAAAATAAAAATCATTTGCATAAGCTATTGTCTTTATTTCCCTACAACTACTTATTAATTTAATCGATGGACATACATAATCAAAGTAAGATATAAAATTAATATTTATCATAATATGAATGTAAAAAAAAGCTCTAATTAGATGCGTTTAAGTGCCTTAAAATTTAATAGGTTTTTGTTTTTGCAATCGTAATATATTGAACATTTTTAAAAAGTCTAAGATGATGATTTGCATGAAACTAATGAGAGTTTCATCAACAGATAGATTATTCAGCGGGAGAATAGTCAGAGAGAGTTAAATTATACTATCACTAGTTTTAATTATAATTATAGTTGAAAAATTTGGATTCCATTCAGGGCCGGATTTAGACATTTTTTAAGTGTAAGCGAACATTATTTTGGCATCATTATCCCCCCTCCCGGCCCTGATCCCAATAAATTACGTTTCTGTATAAAATTTAAAATAATAAATAAATAAATTAAAAATAAGGACTATTTTTCATTATTTTAATATTGTTTGAACTTACACTGAATGTGATATTGAGAAATTATAAAAAATAAAATAAATAAATATTTTAAGGTTTATTCTAATGATGCGGAGCTCAAGAGCCACCTCGGGAGTTTTTGTTAAAACAGTAGAAATTTAATAAAAAAAAATTAAAAAATTTAAAATTATTATTAAAAGGAAGCAACGGTCAACTAATTTATTGACGGGACTGTATACATCTATGATTTAACCGAAACGTCAATTGTAATTCGTCCGTTAGTATGGCAACTTATACTTTAAAGTTTAAACAATCCCAAAAATAGTGATTTAAAATGTTGCCTTTTTATGTAAATAAATTTGTTTCAATAAATATAAAGAGATTAAGAAAATGTGGTTTTCTTCTGAGAATGTTATAATTCAAAATCAAATTAATATCAGAGCTTAAATAAAATAATTATCATTTTACCTTGAGACTATATCATATGATATTTTTATGATAAATTTCCAACAGAATGATGTCCGGCATTAGCAGTCAGAGAAGAAGATGATATAACATAAATCATGGCCCCGCCGAAATGTTGAGGTAAACATCGAAATTTTACAGGATGTAAATAAAAATTTAATAAAAATAATAGTCTGATAAAATAAGCTGATGTGGCCATCTACATGACTTTGCCATAAAGTTTTTTTTTTTTTTAATGCAATAGAATGCAAGAAGGCGCACCATGAATCTCGAAAGATCCCTGCATTACTGAAGAGAAAGAGGAATAGATCAAGAGAAAGAGTGGATGCGTATAGGTGTTTGTGCACCCGGGTTTTGAAGTTTCGAAGTTTATAACTTATAAGTAACGGGAAAGACGGAGGCCGGGAGAGAGTTCCATTTTCTCGAAGTCATCGGGATAAACGTATTGGGGAATGAAGTGTTCGGGCACATTTCCAATTTAACCGCGAAAGAGTGTTGGGATTTGGCAAAACGAGTGCTACAGCAAAGCACGGTATCTATGCGAAAACACTTCTTCGATGAGCTAGCGAGTCGAGGGAAGCGGTATGTGTCGGATCGTCAATTAGCCTGATTCAGTTTCTGAATTGTATTCAAGGTGGCAAGAGAGCTTTGAGGCCCCTCACCCAGAGCTGGTCACAACATCGTTAATCCGTTAATTGATAATTTGCTTAAGGATTTAAATTTTAAGTTAAACTAAAAAAATATTAGCTGTTTTCTTAACTTCCATTCAATTGAACATCTGTTAACTTAGTCCCTTAAATTGGTTGTTGCCGTGATTTTGTGTGATCAATTTAATTCATTTTTCATCCGAGTGTTATTCAGACTGAAGAAAGGGCCAAAGGCCACAAATCTCTGGAAAACAAAGCTCAGAATTTGGTCAGAACTTGGATGGACTCAAAGTCAAAAGACTCTTTTACAGATGCTGCATTTCTAGGAGAACCGGTTTTAATAGAATTGTTTATTAAATATAACACTGATATTCCGTCTAGCGCTGCAGTTGAACGCCTTTTTTCTACAGGAAAATATGTTTTACGGGCGAAACGATCATCGCTGTCGAATGACAATTTTAATATGCTAATGTTTATGAAGGGGAAACATGCACCTAATGCAAAATGATGATCAATAACTGATTGCTGTTTTTGCAATAGCTGCATATGTTTCTGTGTTTTCTTCCTAAAAGCATTAAATTCTTTATTTAACTAAATTATTTGTTTTATTTACCACTGTACCAAAGCTAAGCCTCATCTATTATTTTTAATATACATATAGGTAATGCTTAAACATCAGTTCAACTTTTAGATGGTTAACTTTTATCGGATAACATTAACTTGGGTCAAATTTGTGAAGTCAGCGCTTTAACGATTATCGAAGTTAACTTTTTGAGTAGTGGATTAACGATTAAAGAAGTTAACTTTCGAATTAACCGTGCCCAGCTCTGCCCTCACCACTAATGCGAGCCGTATTCGAGACAGGGGCGATTACTGAGATTACTGAGTCTTGGGGAACACAAGCATTTGTAGAGTAAGATTCAGATGACGTTTTCCATCAACCACAACTTTAATACTACGATTCGAGAGAAAGCTTTCTATTCAATTGCGAAGGCTGGAAGTTTGGCCAATTGGCAAGAAGATTTTTGTGCCAAACTTGGTCAAAAGCTTTTGTAATATCCAGGGCTATTGCGAGGATCTCTTTCCCAGTTTCTAGAGTTTAAATATATAATTTTATTTTGAAATTCTAATTAATTTTTAAGATAGAACGCACATAAGACCAACCAAATTTGAATGAGCGCTTTTTAAAAAATTTCAAAAATAAATAAATAAATAAATAATAAAATAAAATAAAACTAAACAAAACGATTACAAAATTAATTTTTCAATTTTCTAATGGCTAAGAAAAAAAATCGAATTTAAATGTATTTAAAATACTTCCTGCAAATCACGCCTTTGACGGGCTTTTTACTATTAGTATTTAGAATCTATAACACTCAGAATATTTTTCCAAGCTCGGTAGTAAAATTTTCCTCTCAATCGGTTAAGTAGTTTCAGTGTTAAAGCGTCAAAAGGAAACAAATGAAACCCAGAAAAAATTTTCGCTAACATTTGTACAGATTTTAAACTTTTGTTTTTTTATGTTTTATTGCCGTCATAAAAATTCCTTTACGGAAAGAAATGAATGAATAGACAAGCAATAAATAAATTAAATCACCCATTGGCCTAATGACCTAGATGAGGAACAATAAACAAAATTCCCAGAAAAGCACCAAAATAAAAACAAAAAATAAAAACAAATCCATTCATCCCAAGGCTGGAAATATTCAAATCGTATTATCTCCTAAACGATTGCTCCGATCAAAAAAACGCATGGAATCTTTTTTGTAGATAAGCCTATCCTCTGTAAGTTTTATTTGAAAGATTTCTATCTATCAGCAATAGATAAGGAGATATTTGCATAAAACTAATTGAATAAATATTTTTCACGCTGAAAATTTTTTATTGTATAGATAGAGATTTTCAATATTAATTCCTACGCCCGGTGAGCGGATGACGCCGGGGGGCCGGGTAAATGCATTCATTCAAAAATGACCTAATAAAAAAACGAGCACACTCTTGTTAGCCCATAAATGAGAAATTGAGGATCCTAGAATTGAGTCTGAGTTGTTCTGCAAAATGATGAGAAATTACCCGAGATCTCTTTCCTCAGACTGAGTAAAAATGGACTAAACTATATTAAGTCCGCCAACAAGGACAGTTTGTTGAGTTACCAGTTTACTATTACAACAATCGAGTATTTGAATCCATGAGAAATAACATATAAAAAGATTTTTAAATAAATCGACTGATGATGAAACTCAAACATTCGAAACTACCCTGATACTTTCGGCAAATTAAATTTATTTTCCAAAATACGCATATTATGATTATAATTCTTTTATTATTCTTTCATAAAGCGAATAATTTTCTAATTTTCCATTGATAAATAGAATTTTTCCCGAAACGTTTGGATATATTTTGAGATTATTTTTTTTTTTTGTTTTTAGAAGTGGAACTATTGAAGGATAATTTTTTTTTAATTCCGCGTCATAATTTATAAATATTTATTGTACACAACAATAAATATGTAATATAATTACAACCTTTCTATCGCTTAACCTGCGATTATTCTCAAGTAGGTATGTTCTCCGATTTTAGGTTAACTGGTGGAGTATTTATTTATTTTATACCGTATATCTATAATCTATTTTCATTTAAAAAATTGTAATTTATATTTTTCAAATAATTTAATCTCTAGCCCTCTCATGTGCCATATGTAGTATTTTTACTTTACCATACAGGGTGTTTTTTTGCTTCGTTTTTTCGAAATATCTCAAAAACGGGGGGGGGGGTCATAGTATATAATTATAAATTCATTATTTTATTAAATATTAAACTTAGGAGCGGGACCAGGTGTATGGTAAAGTCGAGGTGTGAACCGCGACCTAATATCGTATACACCTACTTCCACTGTCATTTCCAAGTAGAAGACAATAGATGAAGGAACATTATCTAATGAATTCCAAAATAATTCCAAAGACGTGTACACCTAATTCCAATCACGGTTCACCCCTTGGGTAAAGTCATGTGAATGGCCACATCAGCTTATTTTATTGTGATTCAAGAATTCAAGGTAATCTCATCTCCAATTCATCCTCTGTATTATTGTCTATTTTTTAAAATATTTATATGTTTATAGTTGCTTATTTCTTATTAAAGCAACTAATTTACAAATTTTCAATTGATAAGGAGAGAATTTATCATGAAATGTTATTATTTTTTTTAATGTTTTACGTTTGTTGTTTATTATAAAGAAGTAGGTATTTATTTAAACAAAAAAATAATCGAAAGAATTTAATTTGACGTGATTTTAAGTTAAACCATTTCTAAACGCCGACAGTTTCAAAAATCATCTTATTTTAGTTAAAAAATAGGACCTTCTCCAAAATGAAGTCACTTCAAATTTTAATTCTATTTTTGATTTCGGAGAAATGAATACATATTTCATGTAAATTGCCAGTTTGTATCTTTTTTAGTTTACGAGCTATATTGTTCTGACAAATGGACAGACACATTGTAAGTATAGCGACAGTATATGGCATTTTACTTTTTAAAAGAAACCCTAAAAAAGAGATGGGCTTATACAATGCTCTAAGAACTTGACTTTTGTAATCAGCTAATCAGTCCACATTCCCGCATGTTTACTACCTTAAATTACTTAACAACCTTCTAGAGACTGGAACTCTCTTCCCCCGTCGGTATTTCGGGTGATATATTATATTATAACCTTAAATCTTTCAAAACCGGAAGGTACCTTCTACTCCGAACTCCCAAATCCGATCCCTGAAATCTCTTAATTTCATAATTCAGGGGACCACTCCGGACTACAGAGGTTGCACTTTTTGGAGCAACTTCCTTCATCGGTATCATTATAAAAATAAAAAACGCACTTCACAACAAATACGATACTTTACTACGCTTTAGGCGGCTTAAGAAGTATCTGGGTGAATACAATGTATAAATAAAAACACACTCATCGGTCTGGAATTTTTAAACATGCATCTTGATTTGATGTAATATACCAGACGAAATTTCAAAGCATTCCAGATTTTTAATATTTTATAAAAACGTTCAAGTGAAATATTTATTATTGCATTTTTCTTTTTAATAAAAACTTCCAATTAAGCTCAAGTTTGCGAATAGTTATAAAAAACAATGTATACTAAAATTTAAAATAAATTTTTTACTATAACAAATAAATTAAGAGTTTTAGTTTCTTTCATAATAAAAAGTAGAATAAAATAGTGATAAGATTTGAGACCAATTGCACCAAATATCGCACTAAGAAAATAATTACATATACCTAAGCACATAGTTTTAAAAATAAAGTAAAGAAAATTTTTTAGAAAACTTTTTAAAATGTAAAATATAAAATACTAGATAGGTTTCACATACCTACCTAGTATTTTATATTTTAAATTTTAAAAAGTTTTCTAAAAAAAATTTCAAAAATTTTCTTTACTTTATTTAAAATGTTTCACTTTCAACGAACTCACACCATTTTCCCTTAACAAAAAAGAAAATTTTATTTAGGTTAACCATTCTTTATTACAGGTTTGGGCAAACCGCAATCATAATAATATGGCGAAATGTTTTTTGTACCGGTTATTTCAAAATATAATTTAAATTACATTAACATAATTAAAAGAAATAAAGTTTCCTATATTACAATCTGATTGTAGTATTCTTTTTTTTCACATTTACACTGGGTGAACACTTTCAGTGTATCGCTGCATTCATTACAATATAAATAAAAAATACGAAATTCGTTGTAAAGTCAGAGTTAGAAAAAAATATTGAAAAACTTGTATTTATATAGGTATTCTTATTTATGTGCGGCCTTTGAAAATTGTAAGTCGTCAATGCGGTCTCCGGAGGAATTTGGATTGGCTAGCTTGGGCGTAGTTAGGGGGGGCAAGGACAGTGCCCCCCCCCTTAGTAAAAATCGAAACTCCATTATTACGAGGTATTTCACATTAAATTATTTCGTTACTTCCAAAATTACTCAATTCTACTAAAAAGTTTGTTTTTTCTGAGGGGGGGGGAGGTCAATGAGTTTTGTAGGGGGCCACGACTACAGTAAACTATTGGTTATCTGCGAGACCTATAGGAGAAAAATAATAGACTATTGACCTGTCAACAAATAAAAATACTTATGTTTATCTTTTAATTGAAAAATATTGTATTTAATAACATTTTATTCCACATGATAGCATATGAACAGTTTTAAAATTGTAATTATATTACAAGTTGACTCTGCGAGAATCTCTCGTGAACTGATTCTCCTGGTTCAATGGAATTTGTTACCAACTGAAGAAGGGGTTAGTTTTCAAAAATTTAGTGGCCCAACATAAAAATCTGTAATTTGTTATTTAAAGAAATATATTAATAAGTGAGCTTTTAAAGACAGTTGTCGATCTTTGGATTCCTGAGCAAGAATACGATGTTGCACCCTTAAAAAATTTTCCTCTGAATATATTCAAATAATACAATCAAAATCGTGACATATATCATGTAAATTAATTATTTTAAATCCATTTTAAATAAACTTGTCCTAACGCCTTTAATTAGAAAATTATTGAAAGCCACCCTGATGTTCAGATGAAAACAGAAGATTGTTTGTGCAAAATAGCTGGTCTTGCTGAAGAAATAAATGACAGATTTAATGATTTGAGAACACTCAAACCTTCATTTTATAAAATAAAAATGTGTATTTTTTTAATAAACCATTAATTAATCTCCAAACAATGTGGCTCACTTTGAAACAGTTTTATAAATTTGCGGATCCCAAAGTTAAGGTTAGTGGCCACCCCTGCTATATAGCCTTGCCAGGTTTTCGTTTTCCGACAATTTTTTTTTTTTAGATATTTCAAATATAATATATGTTTTCAATTCTTTAGGACCGTCTGATACCAAATATACTAAAATTTTGATAATTTAGATATTTCAAATTTTTTGTCCAAATAAAAAGTTTTGATGATATGATCAATGACGAAATAACGTAATCTCAATTTTTATGAGCAAATAATCGAAATTATAATAAATTATTATCATTTCCGTCCATAATTTAATTTATAATTTGAAAGTTTATATTGGGAAAATAAGGACAAGTTTTTATGTGTTACTTTTTTATTTGTCCACCAACGTTTCGTCGACTTTGCCGACTGCTTCAGGGCTTCAAATAGTCATAATCATCACATTCGTTTAATTTCTTCTTACCTTCGTTACATTGAAGGCCATCAGATGAATTTTCAAAAAGATATTTGGCACTTTCACAAAAAACAATTTTTTCTCTTTTTAATAACAACCTTACTAATACAGAACAGAACAGTAATCACTTTTTACCAAGTTTGAGAGATTTTTGTATCTATATACAATAGGGATAAAAAGAAAACATATTTTATTTTATTTTTTGTAAGAAGTGATTACTGTTCTGTTCTGTATTGATAAGGTTGTTATTAAAAGAGAAAAAATTGTTTTTTGTGAATGATGCCAAATATCTTTTGAAAATTGTATTCTGATGGCCTCAGTGGTAACGAAGGTAGAGAAGAAAATTTAAGCGAATGTGTGACATGACTATTTGAAGCCTAAGAAGTCGGCAAAATCGACGAAACGTTAGTGGATAAATAAAAAGTCACACACAAAAACTTGTCACTTATCTCCAATAAAATTTTTAAGAAAAATAAAAACCGACTTCAAAAAATTAAGTGCAACAAATATAAAAATACACTAAAAGGTATAAAATAATTATTATCTTATTTAGTTACAACTAAACGACGAAATATTAACACGAAATTACTTTTTAAAGTCGGTGCCAAACAAACTATACCTATAAGCGAGCGTACCCGCCAAACGTACTAAGTAAGATCCAGTCGAGTGCGATTCATAAAAGGTATATGTTTGGCACCAACTTCAAAAAGTAATTTCGTGTTAATATTTCGTCGTTTAGTTGTAACTAAATAAGATAATAATTATTTTATACTCTTTAGTGTATTTTTATATTTGTTGCACTTAATTTTTTGAAGTCGGTTTTTATTTTTTTCTTAAAAATTTTTATTTTTCTCTTTTTAGTGATGTTATTAATAGTGATTATATCATCAGAACTTGACCAAATTAATATGACACCATCCCTAAGACACCTCCTTTCGGATAAAAAAAGAACCATCGAAATCGGTTCATAAACAAAGAGGTTAGGTCTAAACAAACCTAAACAAACCTAATAAAAAAGGTCTAATACCTATGAAAAAATCGAAAAAAAATGGGACCAATCGGAAGCTAGACTGGACCCAATGCAAAAAAATTTTCAAAATCGGTTGACAATTGGCGGAGATATGAGGTAACATAGGCACAAAAAAAAAAAAAAAAAAAATTCAATCGAATAGAGAACCTCCTCCTTTTTGAAGTCGGTTTAATAAACTTTCAAATTATTATAATAAATGAAATCTTAAAACGTTCATTTAAAACACGCAAACGTTTCAAGAGAATTTCTATATTTATGAATTGAATTTATTTATAATTTTCTGATTCATTCGCCCGACGCTTTCTCTTACGAGATGCATACAAAATATTATATTAAATCACTATTAATAACATCACTAAAAAGAGAAAAATAAAAATAATTTTTATAAAAAAAAAAACGACTTCAATAAAATTAAATGCAACAAATAAAATAATAAGAACTCAAAAATCAAATAAAATGCACTAAAAGATATAAAATAATTATCTAATTTAGTTACAACTAAACGACGAAATATTTACATGAAATCACTTTTTGAAGTCGGTGCTAAACAAACTATATCACCGAGCGTATACCCGCCAAACGTACTAAGTAGGATCCGTCGAGTTCGATTCATAAAATGTATATGTTTGATACCGACTTCAAAAAGTGATTTCATGTTAATATTTCGTCGTTTGGTTGTAACTAAATTAGATAATTATTTTATACCTTTCGGTGTATTTTGTTTTATTTTTGAGCTAATATTATTTTGTTAGTTGCATTTAATTTTTTAATGTATTATTTTTGTTCTTTGTGATTTAATTTCATATTGTTTTTTCCTTTTTTAATATAATTCAATGTTGTAATAAATTTATTTTTTAAAAAGAAAAAAATCGTTTTATTTGAACAAATATAAGGAGTGGTGAAGAATGACCCCAAACAATTCATGTCTATGATCGGAACAGTGTAGCAGGGTTCAAATTGTACGAAGCATTCCAACAATGAAAACCAACTTCTGCCGGCAACGCCACCAGTGGAACTTTTGAAAATTTAAACTTCACGGCAATAATTAAATCTAAATAATTAGTTTCAAAACAATAATCATAATTAGACAACATTTTAATCAATTAATGTTATTTTATGATTTCCTAATTTTTTTTTCCAAAGTAGTGAAATTTAATTCTTATTCATTAAAAACGAAAAGTTTATTTCAATTCTGGAAAGATGGAAATGAGAAATAGAATTAAAAAATTCAAAATTATAAATAATCAAGTTGACAAAACGTGAGTAATTACTTTTATTTAACTCTCTCTCTCGGATTTCAATCATAACATAACATTTTTCAGAATTCAAATGCAAGTAAATAATGATTTCTTAGTGAGTTTATTAAAATTACCCGAAGAAATACTTTTTGAAGTGTTTTCACATTTATCAGGTGATTATGAATATTATAATATATAATATATCTTCGCCTTAGAGTGTAAACCTGCTAAATCCATTTTTATCATAATATATGACATATTAAGGTAGTTCTTTCACGACAATCCACACAAAAGTTTTAGCCTCGTAAACCACTCTATACATATGAATGGAACTAAAATTTTAGGTTATGTTTTTTTAACGTGACTGTACTTCTCACACTACTATATCCTCTTTATGGATGGATCGTTTTCAAGCTATTGTTCTTATATCCCCTCCACTAAAAATAATCGCCCAAATATGTTTTTGTTTTGTTTTTTATCAAAACTACGTGGTAAATAATTTCTATTTTTTTTTTTTTTTTTATGTTAAACTTATTCTAACAAATATTAGTTTTTCATCAAGATGGTTAAAGTTCTTCAATGAAAAAAAATAAAATAATGATCATATCCCCACCCTTTCCCTATCAACCCTATGTAAAAAATTTCATTTTTAATTTCAATTATTTCATGTTTGGTGTAGTAAATCGTCTTCAAATTCTAACAATGTGTTTATTATGCTTTTAATGACTTATATTCCAAGTTTCAAAGACTTCTTGAATTTTTGCATTTGTGAAAGAACTACCTTAATACTACACCATCCAGAGGCGTAGCCACGGGGGGGGGGGGGTCAAACACCCCTCCTTCCCCCAAGGGCAGGGTTCATGGGATGAGTAACGGCAACGACAAACCGTTTCTTACAGAAAATCAACCGTAATTAAATATATTTCATATGTTTAATCAAGAATTATGTTCTTTTTTAATTTCTTGAAGTTCCTTTTTAGTACAGTCAAATTGTTCTCTAAAGAGCGGGAAAGTTTTGGTGATAGTTTAGATTTCTTGATCGTATGTGTTTTTTGGTGTGCTGACTGCGAATCTGAGGTTTTCTAACAACATTTTGTGACGGAACATTGTCAAAAATGCAAAAAAAGGTGAAAAAATCTCATATTTTGGTCAGTTTTTCGCTTATAACTCGAAAACTATCAACTTTTCGTAAATAACCTTCCTTTTCATAATGAAAGTTCATAAAATTTCCTACAAATTTTATTATTTAGATTTTTCTGCGACCAACTGTTCGGGCTCAAGCGCTAGTTGAAAATTGGCGTATTTTTTCTGTTACAGCAAATTCTATTCATCTTAATTGAATAATGGTAACCCGTGCCGCAATGTGGTTGAGGTTTTGAAAAATTGCGATTTTTTGCAAAAAATTGCAATTTTTGGTTCATAAAATGAAAACCACTCATCCTAGAAATTTGATTTCTTACCTCATTCGCTAGGAGATTTTGTTGACTTGAACGTTTACTTGGACCACTTTTTTGTTAAAGTCTTAGATTTATAGATATCTAGCATTTTCCATGACAGGATATGACCCGAATCCTCATAAGTGTCATGGAAAATGCTAGATATCTATAAATCTAAGATTTTTATCAAAAAAGTGGTCCAACTAAACGTTCAAGTTAACAAAATTTTCTTAGAGAATGAGATAGAAACCAAGTTTCGAGAATGAGTGGTTTTTCTTTTATGAAGGAAAAACTGCGATTTTTTGCAAAAAATTGCAGTTTTTCAAAACTTCAACCTCATTGCGGCACGGGTTACCATTATCCAATTAAGATGAAACTTTGTTTGAATTGTAGCAAATTTAATCTAGTTTAAAAATGTATAGAATGGTCTTTGTCAAAAACGTGCTCTTTCGTGGTCAAAATGGGAAAAAATCGAAAAAAGTGCGAGTTTTTGGGATTTGCGGAAACAGAAAAAATCCGCCATTTTTCAACTAGCGCTTTAGCCTGAACGGATCGTCGGAGAAAAAACACAAATGATGAAATTTGTAGGAAACTTTATGAACTTACATTATGAAAAGGAAGGTTATTTACGAAAAGTTGATAGTTTTCGAGTTATAAGCAAAAAACCAGCCAAAATTAGAGATTTTTTTTTTTGCATTTTTGACAATGTTCCGTCACGAAATTTTGTTAGCAAACCTCAGATTCGGATTCAGCACACCCAAAAACATAAAGGGTCGAAGAAATTACAACTACCCCAATACTTTCCGGGTAAAAACACAAAACTGGACTTTTTGTTTTAATAAAAAAAAAAATTCCCACTAAATATTTTGCCACTGTGCCCCCACATGAAAATTCTCTGGCTACGCAACTGCCTTAGAGTGTAAGCCTGCTAAATCCATTTTATTATTATAATATAATATGACATATTAATACCGTTCGAAAGAATCAAAACAAAAAAAAAAAAAAAAAAAAAAACAGACATTCCGTTGAATTGATAACCTCCTTTTTTTTCAAAGTCGGTCAAAAAGAGATGCACCATCGTCCAAGTAAAACTGCTACTTAAAATTACGATCGTAAGTTGTAGAAAAAAATGTGAAAATAGTTTTTTTACATAACAACAATATTAAATTTAGTTTGTTTTTCTTTCCCTGTAAAATTTCCTTGTTGTGAGTTAGCAAATTTACACTCTAAGGCGACGATTTACATTTATTTTTCCAACCAAATATATATTTTAATATTTGTCTTTTCTAATTATAGTTATCGACATTAAAAATTTCGCCCTTATGAGCTACATCTAATTTATACCAGAAAATTGTTAATAACCAAATCGGGGATGAAATTTATTTTTAAGAAAGTAATTTTGAGATTATACGATGAAATCGATTATTCAGACGATACAATTTATGAAAAAGTAATAATTTTCAAATATGTATGTTTATTCTTATTTAAAATTTTTAAATAAAATAGTTATATGTTTGATTGGGAAGGTTTCGCAATCTAGGACAATTGTTTAGGGGCCGTCCATAAATTACGTCACACGAATTTCAAGATTTTTAGACCCCCCTCCCTCTGTGACATTTTCATTGAGCCCCCTGTTTGTACGTCCTATACTTTAATAATTGTAAAAACTTTTTGTCTAGATTTATTTTACCAACGTTTTCAGGTTGGAATAATAATAACCTGAAATCTAAAAAATATATTTGAAAATTTTTTAAATTTTAAATTTGACTTTTGAGAGATCACAGTTTTGAGATCCCCGATCCCTGTCACATTTTGTAACAAATCTGAGATGCCCCTCCCCCTTACTGTGTGACATAATTTATGGACGGCCGCTTAGCAAGATAAATTAATAAATCAAAACTATTCTCTTTTTAATATTTATTCAAAATGTGAACATTTTGGCAGATTCAAATACAAAGTGTTCAAATAAAAACAAAAATGTAAAATTTTTAAAAGCACCGAAATCTCTTTTCTATATGTTTTTATCCTTTTTTTTATATTTGCGTATAATAATGATAGATAAATAAATAAATTTATTTCGGAAAAGATTTATAAAGCAAGGGTGATAATACTGCGAAAAAAATTTATCAACTTTGCAAACTCTGGACAATTTTTTTTTTTAAATGTTGAATTTTCTTTTTATTTATTTATTTTTGTAAATACCTTAAAAACTGCAAAAATTACCATATATATTGTTCTTTGTGGTCATCTAATAATTATACTCCAATTATATTAATTATTTTTTCAAATATTTGATGTTTTCTACATCAAAAACCAATATATACATCAAAACGAAATTTCATTTTTGGTTGTTTTATATTGAGTTTAAGTAGGTAATTTTAGTTATTATCGCATACATGACATTTTTAACTAAACTAATCGAAAACGATAGCAATTACCTTATATCTACATATTTGTTAAATAAGAGAAATAATATATAATTATATGAGAAGTAGCTAGTAAAGTAGTGTTTAAGTATACTACATTTTTTATTTTCAAAGTTAAGACCTAAAGAAACGAAAAATAGAAAACAATGTCTTTAAAAAATTTTCTCATCTACATTTCGAAATGAATGAACTGTATTTTACTTTACCATACAGGGTATGGTCAAGAATTGTTATCTTCTTCTTTTCTTCGAAATATCTCAAAAACGGCTGAAACTATTTTGATTTAAGAAATTGAGCGAAACCATGGAATTTCGCTCTACAAAAAAGCTCTAATAAGTGAACATCGAAAAAATTATATTTTTCGAGATAATTGTTTTGCCTAGTCTGTTAGTTAGTTAGTCTGTGCGTTACCAAATTTTTGTGGACGAGAGCTAGCTCAAAAACTAGTGGGAATTTCGAAACCAAATTTCACACGTAGTTTTGGTCCAATGAGATTAAGAGCTGATTAGATTTTGGTGCATATCGACCAAAAATTAAGGACGGTGGAGGAGGGGGTTAAAAATTAAAAATCTAGGTCATTTGAGCAAACTCAACCAAATTTTGTATACATAATCAGTGGACAGTCTAAAAATGCAAAAACTAACCGCCCAAAATGGGGGGTGGGGCCAATAAAATGAAAATCTTGGCCATTTACCAAACTCAAACAAATTTTGTATACATAATCAGTGGGACACAAGAAGTATAAAAATTTAATGCAAAAACTAACCCCCCCCCCTACATGATTATAAATAATTTTAGGGGCCAGGTTGTATGGTAAAGTCAAGTGGATGGCCACATCAGAGTACGTCAGCTTATTTAGTTTAAGATTTCCTAGTCCTCTAGGGCAGGGGTCCACAAACTTTTTAGAGTTATGGCCACATGTGAACATTGAAAAATATGCGCGGGCCGGGTATTACAAATTATACGGAAATTATATTAATAAAAAGCTATTATATGGCATTAATATTTAATATAGGGAATATTTATGGAAAAGTTTCAAGGCCCGGATTTGGGCCGCGGGCCGTAGTTTGGGGACCCCTCCTACTCTAGAGTCAAGACCAGTCCTTTTCAAACTTGTTTGTCCAAGAACCCCTGATACTAAATAAAAGTTTCGAAAATCCTATGAAAGGTCCGCAGATCACAATTTGTGATAAGCTAATCTAGATTTTTACATACATTCTATCAATAAATAATCAATTATATTAATACTAAAAATAAAATGGAATTAATCTATAATGATGTTTGAATAAAAAAATATAAGTACCTATTGATTTTCCCACATCATCTATCAATACTTTTTTAAAACAAAAAACGTCTTAAGGTAACTACAGCAGTAGATGACCGTTTAAGAGTGCTTCTCAACTCTTTTGGTATGTGAGAGGCTTAACTTGTTCCAAAACACAGAGGGGTAATTTTGAAGAAACTTATCCCCCCTAATGCCCTCTTTACGAGAAACACGAGGTTTTCAAACGCTCAGCACCCCCTTCGCTGTCAAATTGATTAAAAGTCGAACAAGCGCTTTCGCCAACTCTTTTATCCCTATGACCTCTAGAGACTGGAACTCGCTCCCTGCCACCATCTTTCCCGCGACTTATAACCTTCAGCTATATAAGACCCGTATCCATAGATACCTTCGACCCCCGCCCATCCCATAAAATTCTTTCTTCTTCTTTTCACGATGGAGGGGCCAACCCAGGCCTTTAGGGGTTGCATCTTTTTGGTGTAACTCCTTCTCTCATCATTATCATAAAAAAAAACACTTCTCTTTTAAGGTAAAAATAAATCCGTTTCAAAATATTAAACAGCTGAGATTAGAGAAAAGAAAAAACAAACATGTTTGTGTGACCTAGTAATTGACCATCAGTGAATAAAAAAAATTCAGTAGTTGACCATGCTATTGAGTCAGTAGTTGACCAGATGGAAAAAGGACGAGAAAAATAATATATTAACATACAAAAGAAATATTTTAGAATCAATCTTTATATCTCAAAAAATTCAAAAGGTTAAATAAAAAACAAATTGACATGTTATAAATAATATTCAGAAATTGACCACCCCCGGTCAATCTCTAGGTAAATCATGATAACTACATTTAGTAATTGACCACCGCCCGAAATGTACCCAAAAAAGGTTTTGACAGACCAGAAACAATGATATATGGCATATAAAACATTATGAGAATAAATGAAATTAATAACTTTTCAAATGTTTTATGTGGGAGGTTATTTTCTTAAATTAAACAAGTCAATTGCTCTTAAGGAAACAGACAAGAAAACAACTAATCCAGGGAACGCCACAGACTAACCATATAAGAAGCCCCAGCAATTGCAATTCACAAAAAAAACAAGTAAGGAGGAGCCACCATTAGGCATTTGACAGCAGCACCTGCACACAGAAATTTTTTTAAGGGAATTCTTCCATTTGGATCCTTATTAAGTAAAGTATTATGTCGAAATGGTCAACTACTGGTGCACGGTTAACTACTGCTGCCGTTACCTTAATCAATAGAAAATATAATTTTCTTTTAACTTCATCGTGGCCTAAAATAAAAACTTTCCAAATCGTAGTAAATAAATTAATTATGAGAAATAAAAATATAATCTGGCTTTCACACTTCACTGTTCTGAGAGTTTTATTTCTCTTTTTATTATAATTTATATGATTATTTAATGTCTTGAACGCTTGAGAGAATAAAACAAAGTTAGAAATAGGAAAATCATATTTTTGTAAGAATAATATTGTTATGATTTTATGTTATATTGTTATTTATTAAATAAGTACTACTTAACTTACAATATCTATCCTTTTTCGAATACTTATGTTTTAAAATGATATAAATTATTGAATATTTATGCGATTAAAAAATCATTTTTTCCGACTATAATATCATTTGTTTCCCACTATAAATATTACCATATTTTATTTTATTTTTAATGTATATAATATACCAAATTAACTTATTTTTGATTTTTAAAAACATCATCTATTTAGTTTGAAGAATATGCACACTTAATGAGATTGTGTTATCAAAATTTTGCTCCGAGGTTCCGAATAAATAAAATCTTCTTTTGTTTCACAAAGGTAAGTAACTCCCACAACTATATTATATCTATATACTATATATAATTATTTCCTTAATATAATATTGTCTGTTTTTAAGTGTTTGTTATATAATATTAACGAAGATTGGTTTAATAAAGAAGGACCTAATTTATTACAATGTTTTGCACACTTTTTCAAAATATTTCTTACATCTTCAAAGAAATTTGAATTTTACCTGGTAATTTTTTTGCTATAAAATTTTATATTTTTAGTCCGAATAATATTTGATAAATAAATTACTTATTTTAAAAAAATAATTTAATTTAAGGTAATTGTTCCGCCAAATGGGTTTTCTTAGGATTTTTTTGAAATTTAGAAAGATTATTATTTAAATACTTCTGCATCGATTGGTGGCAAAACGAAATTTATGAACAATACAGTTCCGGAGATATTAAATTTCAAAAATAGAGTTTTTCAGACACTTATACATTGCACTATACGGGATATCGGAAAATTTACATACATGTTAATTATAATTACTTATCATTTTTATAAAAAACTAAACTAACATTAAACAATAGCCAATACATATTTTAAGACAATTTTGATTCATAGTTACAACACAGTTTCTGAGATAATAATGAATAAATAATGAAAAATGTATAAAAAAAATTTACACTAAAAACAATTTGGCAACAGCGCATTTATTTAACCAGCGAAAGATGTATTAAGCGCGCATGCGCTAAATTTTTTCAAAATTATAATTTTCATAAGGTGTAACATAGGCGGTGATTACATTTGTTAAAAAAAAAAAATTCAGTCGAATAGAGAACCTCCTCCTTTTTTGAAGTCGGTTAATAACAAAACGAAGAAATTTTTTAACTTTTAAAATGTATTTTATCTGTCATTTTAATATAAAAATATTCAATCTCTTACAATGGTGCCAGATTTTTCAAAGGAGCACGGGATTGGCTAGAATCGGTACATAAATAGCAAAAAGTTTTGGGCTTATGAATTATGAATCCTTATTGTTTGTTCTATATATTCTAGCATTAACTTTTTGCTGGGGGGGTCAGATAGGCTAGGCGGTAGCGTGACAGCGAGCTAACCAGGGGACCCGGGTTCGAATCCGACTCAAGGCATCCAGCTAAAATCTGACCCCCGAGAGTAGAGACAAATTTAAAAAAAAAATATAACTAGTATCGTAATTAGGCTTATGGCTAGAAAGGCCGAAAAGCCAAAAAAAAAACTTTTTGCTAGTATTGTCGCGAAACAATTACCTTAAGGTCAAAAATCTAAGATTTTAGTAGAAATATGTCTATTTTTAAAAATAGATACTCAAACCTTTGGATGTTTTAAATAAATAAATAATTTTATTTTTCATTTAATGAAAATATATTTATCAATCTATATTAATAAGTTAATAAATTTCAAAACGAAAAAAATTAAAAAAATATAAATTCTATTCGAAATAGAACAAAATGTTAATTTCTATACAATGTATACTTTATTTATAAAATATGTATCTGTTTTTAATTTATAGTTGATAGATTTTTTTAGTGAATATAAAATAAAATTAATTTTAAAAGATAATTATATAAAATATTTAAACATGAATATTTAATTTAGGTAGCAGACTTGTTATCAAAAAGGCTCAAGATATCTCCACATTTAACCAAGATAACGAACCATCCACCAGGGACTTTCCCAGACTCGGAAAGAATATTATGGAAGTTTTATTTTTACTTTTTTTGTCAATCCTGCTGGAGTCCGTTTGAGCAAACAATATGGCTAGAATATATCTTAAGACCTTTAACATTAATGGCCAGAGCAAAGATTATATTTCTCATATATGGGCCTTTTTCAATTGGTAAGTAATAATAATCAAGATCTTTTTGGCTAATATTCATTTCTTATGTCATACTCGATTCCGAGCGTTGATGATTTCTATGATATCCTTAGTGATCGTATTAAATTTAAAAATTTTAATTACAAGGTTTAATTTGAAAACCTTGAGATTTGTACTTATAGATAACATTTTCATTTAATAATTTTTTTTAGTTTCCTTTTCTCTATATCTGGGAAATGATACCTTATTTAAGTAATAAGTAGCATTTTGTAAACTCTATGGGTTAGCTGAAAAAATTGAATTTTGCTTTAGCAGATTAGCCTATACGCCCCAGACAGACTGGAATATTGTAGCAACATTGAAGTGGCAATATTGCTGCAATGTTCCTGCAACTTTGACAATATTGCCGCAATGTAAAAGAGGTGGACATAGGAATATTGCTGCAATGTTCCTGCAATGTAATATTGGTGCAATATTACTGCAATATTCCCTTCTGTCTGGAGTAGTTGAAGATTTTTTTTTATTTTGATGGCAAAAAATAATTTTTTATTGGTTCTATTTCACTCTTTATTTAGCTGATTATATTTAATTTTTAGACCAGCAATAATGTTATCATAGTCATTAATATAGGTGCTAGTTCTGAAAAATGAAACGAACTTATTATCAGTGGCGTAACTAGGATTTGTTGCCCCCCCCCCTGCAAAATAAAATGTAGGCCCCAACTTTTAAAAATTCAATGATTAGGTATGATCAGGCGATTGAAAGGTGAAAGATAAAATATTATAATTAAAAGACTGATAATGAAGGTCAAACCTTCGAAACTATAGTCCCAAACAAATAAATTATATATATACCTATACATATTTATATATTGTATATATGTTTATTTTCATCAAGTAGAGGACAATCGCATTGATTTCTCTTTATAATCATTTTATATTTATAGAATACAACATCGCCGCTGTAATTCTATTATTATTATTATAATTCTATTACCTAACTCCAAAATTTCAATAATTTAGAAGAAAAAAATTGTGTATATGGGGAAAAAGCTGATATAAAATTTGGTATTTTGATAATTTGGTGAATCAAGTTATTGATCTTAAAAGCCAATATGCTATTCTCCAATAGTATACTATTTTAAAAATCTTTTATAAAAACAATCCAGAACACGTTTATTTAAAAAACCAAACGTTTCGGGAGAATTTTCCCCTTTTCAATGTTTTTCTAATGTTTATAAAAAAATTTTAGAGAAAACTTTTCATAAATATTTATATTATATTATTTTTAATTAAAGGTAATTTGGTCACCAAGACAATATGTATAATTGTCTATTTATAAGAATATTCAATATTTTAGTGTTGCTTTCTAAATCTTAGAGAAAGCAACTTCTTTTTTTCTTTTTTGAAAATTGAACCATTGAAAAAAAGGGAGAAATTCTGCCGAAACGTTTGGTTTTTTAAATAAACGTGTTCTGGATTGTTTTTATAAAAGATGTATATTTTTTAATTTTAAACAATCAATAATTTTTTTTCTATATTTTATATTAATTTTATAGGTTACGAGGTATTGACTATGGGTTACTAGTTCTTGTAATATTTAATATACATGGTATTTTGTCGGATTAACTCATTACGTATTAAATCAACGTATTAACCATACTAAAACAGATTTTTTATAAATAACGTCCCAGACAACTTAATAAATAATAAGCCAGGTTATTTTCATAAAAAAGTAATATTACATTTTGAAGTGGTTATTCTTTATTTCTTCATTACACAATATTTTCTTAATCATGTAGAAGTGTATAATAAAAATTATGGTACTCTTCCTGAATGATCGCTTTCAATTGGTGAAGATGAGTTCATTTTTCTTTCTTTATTTTTCTGGCTTCCCAGTATATGGGAGGCCAGCACGCCTTCCCCTCGACTGCTTTGCTCCTTTGTGGAAAATTTGTAGCCAATCTTTATCAAAATCTCACAACTGGATCGTTAGTTACCTGTAAAAAAACAAAAAACTTGAATTATGTTTAATTCGATTTGTTAAGTACTTCTGATGATAATCCCTACCTTGCCAGGTCTTATTGACGGGTAACGCTGATAATTTTTGATAGCATAATTTTTGAAATCTGAAAATATCATTTTCTTAACTACATAGGGAGTATTTTTTCTATCTTCTTTCGTGTATCGAACATAGTCTTGCGGAATGTATATATTGCGTACTTTAATTTTCTTTTCGATAGTTGAATGGGACACTATCGACTCCATCTGAGTATGTCCCACCACCAGGTATTTTTGCATAACCTATTTATTACTTTCAACTGCATAAGATAGCAGGGCATTTGATAAAATTGCGTTTCTGTTTTAATAAACGCAGCCGTCACTGTACAGAATAATGGGTCTCGCGACATCGCTGTAATTCTGCTCTAAATATTGCAACACACAAGTTGCAAACGTTAATGCTGTTAGATCAGCGGCTGTCTCGTCGAACCAAAAACATGTTTCACGGAAAGCGAGCTCGTACATTGTAAAATTGTGGCAGCACAATTTTATTTTATAAAAAATTGCGCTTGCTTGAACTCATAGACACTTTCACAGCTTGCAAATCCATAGTTAGAACTTAGCTTTTACTTTATCCTCATATTTTTCCATTCGTCAGCTATTTTTCTTATTTACATGTATTTGCTACTCTTCGTCAGTAATTTGACCTACTTCATGGACAGTTTTACTTGGACGATGCTACATCTCTTTTTCTTTCGAACGGTATTAATATGTCATATATGATAAAAAATGGATTTAGCAGGTTTACACTCTAAGGCAGCGGTTTCCAACCTGGGAGGCGCGCCTCGCAGGGGAGGCGCGGACCATTGCCAGGGGAGGCGCCAACATTTTTTAATGAATTATTTTTTATACCATAATATCTACAAATGAATAAAACTTGATATATTAACGTAACAGTGAAAATTCAGTGCATGAATGTTCATTTTTTTACATTTACATATATTTAATTCCTATTAAAAAAATTATCTGGAGCGGAGAAATTTAAAAATAAAAGGTAAGGGAGGCGCGGAAATTTTTTTTTTTTTGGGGAGGCGTAGTAACAAAAAGGTTGGAAACCGCTGCTCTAAGGCATCGATATTATTAATTGACCATCTGGATAACGGCTGTTTTTCTTCATCTTTGCAGGCACCTATTCATAACTCGTACAAATGATTCAGGCTTCGAATTACAGGTTCTAAATACAATTTGGTAGTAGTAGATCGTGCATAATGCGAAGGTAATTTTGGTAAGCGATTGATGAATTCTCGAATTTCTTTCAGATTAGGACGATTTGGTTGCTTTCGCAATTTCTTCTGAAAGTCTGCACTTCCTGACATGCAACTGCTGTGTTTTCATCCTTTTTTTAGCCTTGAGTGAACAATGATCTGTGGAGAGGAGCCTCAAAATATTCTCTTGCTACCCTTGATGCAATTCAGAAACGAGCCGTCAGGCTAATTGACGATTCTACCCTCACCGACTCCCTCGACTCGCTGGCTCATCGAAGAGATGTCTCTGCCCTTTCCCTTTTCTATAGATACTATCACGGCAGGTGCTCTGATGAGATAAAATCAATAATTCCCCCAAAGCATGCTTTGCACGCAGCACACGTTTTGCCGACTCCCAACACTCTTTTGCGGTCAAATTGGAAAAGTGCCGGACTACTTCATCTCGCTGAATACATATATCCCCATGACTTCAAGGAACTGGAACTTCTCCCAGCCTCTATCTTTCCCAGCACCTATGATCTTCAAACCTTCAAAACCAGGGTGCATAGACACCTACGTCTACACCCTCTCACTTAATCAACTTTCCCTTCTCTTCGGTAATGCAAGGGTCTTTCGAGATCCATAGGGGCTACATCTTTACTGGTGCACCCCTTCTTGCATTCGATTGCATTAAAAAAAAAAAAAAAAAAAAATGAATTCCCGGAGAGAAGTCCTACTCAGGAATAATTTTTTACATACTTCCAACTTCTCTCCATCTATAGTTAAGTAATATACCAGAGTATTATTCCGTCTACTATTATTGTCGGTGTACGTTCTTAGTTTTGGAATTACATGAATAACCACAAAAGTTCTTCTCTGATCCCAAGTAGTTTTGGCCCAAAATTGATCAAATATTGTTTGGCGTTGTTGCTGCGTTATACAGGAACACTGACGCTTCTTTCGCAGCACACATTCTTTATAAGTACATTTGGCACCTAATTTTCAGATAATGTATCTTGAAAGATCTTTCCGTCTGATTGTCTATAACCCATGTACGATTTTCCTTCAGTTCTTAACATTTTAGTTTTGTTCTTTTGCCATTTGTGAGAGACAGGTTTTTTGTTCCTCTTCTTTGAGCTCAGATCTCCAAATTCATCGTTCTGCCTTCCTTCTTGAGACTCTAAAACAAGAGCAGTTCAACATAGTAACAAAAAATATTTTTCATCTATGTATTAAAATGTAGGAGTATATTTTTTTAAAACTTACTTTCAGCAGAAGCCGTAGCTATGGCTACTTGACTAGAATTGTCTTTACTCTTTTAGTTGAACAATTACTTATAATTGTTAATGCTGTCATTGTTTGAAATACCCTGTATTTCGTTATCATGATCGAAATCAGAATCATTTTGAACCCTCTAAAAAAGTAAAAAAAAAATTATTATAGTCAAAATAAGTAGGTATATACTAGTATATGAATAAATACTTTAATCAGAAATTATGTTATCTAAAATCCTCTGACCATTTTTAGATGAGTTTTCAGCTATTTCACTGGCATCTTCGTTATTTCGACCAGAAGATTCAAAATTAGTATTACATTCGATAATACAATTTGGTGTCTCAAAGAACAAAGATCCATGCATTCCTCATAGCAACCTAAGACAGGAATTGAATCTAAATAAATATTTTTGTTAACATATTTTTTATTGAAGGAGACAATAAAACAGTGTGTCTTCTGCTGGAATTATAAATTTTTAATTTATTTATAACGAGACTATAGTTTCGAGCTCTTGCTCTCTTTATCAGTCTATTACAATTGATTCACAGGAATTGATGTATGTAAGTAAGTGAGATTTAAATAGAAGACACACTCTTTTAAATCTCACTTACATACATTAATTCCTGTGAATCAATTGTAATAGAGTGATGAAGAGGGCAAAGCTCTCGAAACTATAGTCTCGTTATAAATAAATTAAAAATGAAAGTAATGGAAGGCAGCCCTGGGGTAGTGAGGAAAGAAAAAATTAACACATATCCAAATAAGGTGTAATTTATTGGATTCCTTCCTCCTTTCCTTTCAGACCGACGTTTCGGAGGATTCTTCCCTTCTTCTTCAGGGTTTCAAGGAGGGAAGAATCCTCCGAAACGTCGGTTTGAAAGGAAAGGAGGAAGGAATAAGCCCTTTTCAGGGTTTCAAGGAGGGAAGAATCCTCCGAAACGTCGATTTGAAAGGAAAGGAGGAAGGAATTCAATAAATTACACCTTATTTGGATATGTGTTAATTTTTTCTTACCTCACTACCCCTGGGCTGCCTTCCATTACTTTCAATTAAAAGTTCTACCCGTCTCTCTCCAGAGAAAATTTCATGCAAATAAATAAATTAAAAATTTATAATTCCACCAGAAGACACACTCTTTTATTGTCTCCTTCAATTTATAAAGATTCTGCTACTCTCGGCACAAAGAAACTTTCAATTTAACATATTTATAAATACAATAGTTATTGTATATACTTAATATAGGAATAATGGTGGTTACTTACCCATATTTTCAAATTCAGTTATTGAGCTATTATCGATATGATTGGTTTCATCTACTTCCAACACATTGTATTGATTAGACGTACCTATATTATTTTCAGATTTATTTGTAGCTAACAAGACCAATAATTTGCCTCTAGATAACATTTTAATATGCAATCAAACAACACCAACCAAAAGTGCACGACACTTTTAAAATTAAACGAATTTTCAATTTTGTAAACAAATAAACAACTAAGCTAACATGAGAGAAATCATATACGAACTCAAACGTCAACCTGACAGGCTGACAGCACGTGCTGCCGTTGGGATTCGAGATATTTCAGCAACATAGTATTGGTTTGGGATTCGATAAAGTGTACAATTGCTGGGTTACAAGATATTTCACCAACAAATTATTAGGTTGGGATACGATGAATTGTACATTGGCTTTTAACAAGGAATGCATTATTCTGAGACTTACGGGGTATTTATCAAACGGTTAGGCATTGTCAAAAGAGAATGGCTCCAATTTCGCGCCATGAGTTTGGTGTTTATCAGTGCAGGGTTTTTGATGAGCCACTCTGTGTTGGAAATTCTGAACTTTGAAAAGAAATGATATAGCATGTTTTTGGTCAGTTTTTGTGTGTTATTGTTTTGAATAAGATTAAATGATTTGTATATATATTCTTCGCGTTGCTTAATAAATATAATTGATAAAACGAAATGATTTTCTTCGTTAACCTTTGTGCAGGATCCAAATCCGAATCCCCATACCTTTAATCTAATATTGAAGTGAATCAACAGGCATGCTTTTTTACATAAAAATAACTTTTAACCCCTAAATGTCTAATTATTTTATTATTGGATTAGAATTACGGCGACAACATAATACTCTATGGAATTAACTTTCTTTTAACATAGAATAGCGAAAATTTTGAATTTTATAAAAAACCTTGAATAAAATTTTGAATTATATAATTAGTTATACACTTATAAAATTATAAATTAACATAATAATTATTGGTTTAGCCTTAGTCATATATAACAACATATTATCCAATATAAATTTGTTTTATTAAGCTCTTATAAAATGAAAAAATTCAAAATTTGCGGTCATATGTGAAATGGTTCAAAAAGCTTGAAGAAATTTATTGCTCGAAATTAAAATATTCTTAAATATATTAATTACCAATATATTAAAAATATCAATTTAGTATAATAATTAATATATTTAATATATTGGTAGAAATAATATTATTAATAGTATTGAAAATGTATTTATAAAAATAGTACTATATATACTGATTATTAGTAATAATATATTAAAAATAATTTCTTAAGTGTTTAATTATAAATATTTAATACATGGTTAGATAATTATTATGAATTTTATAAATAAAGTATAACCTAACTGCTAAAATTTGATTAAAATAGAAGTTATTTTGGGTCTTTTATTATCTGGGGATGTAGCTCAGTGGTAGAGCGTTCGCTTTGCATGTGAAAGGCCCCGGGTTCGATCCCCGGCATCTCCAAATTTTTTTTATTTATATAATAATTTTTTTTTTGTTTCAAGAGAATCAAGGAATCTTATGGAACTCGTTTAGTGGAGACTTCATAGCTATTAATGAAGCCGATCAATATTTATTCATAATTGGTAAATTATTAAATAATTTACAAGCTTTGGAAACCCAAGAATGGACTCTCTCCATTACTTTGACAGTATTCAATGAAATAATAGGTAAGTATGTTTAGAATTTTTAAAATACATAATTTAAAGAATCTATCTGTTCATTTTTTGCAATCAGTACCGGATCTAAAATTTTTTTTGAAAGGTCAAAATTATTTTTTGGCGCCTTCTCCCCTTTCGAAAAATTGCTTTATTAGCTCATCTAAACGCATGCTTATGTTTACAGTCACCACACACTTATTATACTATAAATAATTTTTTTACTGTATTTTTATGTTTCATTTTAGTTTTTCAATTAAATATATTTTGGAAAAAAATTTAAAAAATGTTTGTTAATGGGATGGGGGGGGGGTCAATGTCCCGAAATGGACCGCGGAAAAAATGGTCACCTTACCTTAGCTATGCCAATGGAAAAATAATCACCTTTGCAATGAGGCCAAACTCAAAAGCATAATACTAAACTTTAAAATGATCATTTGCCAAATCAAATATAAATTTTTAAGTTGCATATCAGTTGTGGTGAATATAAGAAATAAATAATGCATAAAATTAAAATATAAACCACAATTTATAAAATAATAATAATAATTTTAAAGATTTAAATATTTTCTTTAAAAAAATAAATAATGGTCTCTATAAGTACAAAGTAATCATCATTTGAGTGCCACAGGCTTTTCTTGAAATTCTGTCGAAAAATACTTACCTATTGGTCCCTATAAATACAAAGTAATCATCATTTGAGTGCCACAGGCTTTTCTTGAAATTCAGTCGAACAATACTTATTGGTCCCTAAAGTACAGAATAATCATCATTTTAGTGACACAGGCTTTTCTCGAAATTCAGTCGAAAAATACTATATAGTATTAGGATAGAAAATATTAAAAATAAACGTATAGCTGCTAGATTTTATCCATAGTCAAATATTAATATGTTTATTCCTTTATTTTAATAATAGTAAGATAAAAAGAATTTGGTCTTTTTGTAAAGTATTTGCTTGCTGTAGAGTAAAATATAATATATAATTATAATTTTCCTAAAAACTTTGTATTACCTTTTTTGAGGTCCTCAAAGTACTTAGATAGAATATTAAATTTGATCAAATTTGATTAAGACATTTTCAAGATATTAGACAAAACTAAAGTAAATTGGATTGTATCTAACTTTCTGAGATTTGGCTTGTGATCCCGGCTTCTTTCCTTCTACTTTGTTCTTTTCACGATGGAGGGGCCATTCCATACAGGCCTTTAGGGGATGCACCTTATGGTGTATCTCCTTCTCACATCAATATCATAAAAAAAAAAATACGTCCTACTTGAATAAAGTTCTAAAGTTTATGGGCCAATATGTACCAAAACTAATCAGAGTTTCATTTTGTTAAACTAATGGTATCTTTACAATTTTATTTCAGCTTTGCTATGAATAAAGTAAAAACCAAGTATGAATCCTTTTGTTACAACCTGCCCCCCAACCCCGAAGCGCCTTTGACCACCTCTCTAGATCCGGTTTTAATTGCATAATTGATAATTAACCAACACAACGGGTATTGAATAAAGTCTTATTATTTTTTAGGATTGCCACAAGTGTGGAGACAAGATTATATCGCAATGTTACTTCTTTATTCTGGTTATAAAATTGCACTACCTCTAATTGTAAATGCATTTAATAGATCTCCGAATTTTATAAGTTACCATTTATCATGTATTACTTATATAACATATAAATTTCGACCAGTAAGCTATTTTTTTTTACTCTCCTTATAATTTAAAGATTCAAATTTATCTGATCTTATTTTAATCAGAAACTTTATTCCATTTATTAAAATCTCATAACTTTTTCAGGAACTTAAACATTTAAGCTATAGAATCTTTAAAAGAAGTTTTTAAACAAGCGAAGAAAAATGGAATTCAAGAATTATTAGGTGAACTAGTACAAAATAAATTAGAAATAAAAATACATGAGGTTTTATTATCACAATTAGCTGGTATGTATATGGCTTGATATAATTTATCTGTTCACTCAAATTTGTTTATCAAAATGACTTTGAATCGAAAAAATCGGTAAAAATCTTAACTTCGAATTTTTTCACCAAAACAACAATTATATTCTTACTAACCAGTGTCTTAGCCAGAGCTTTCTTTCTTCTCTTTCCTTCTTTTCTTGGGGGGCACCGCGTAGACAGGGGGGGCTACTATGATCCTTTCCGTTTAGGGAATGCAATCTCGAGCCGAGATCGCAAGTTCGAGATCTCGCTGGATTAGAAATTCCGATCTCGCGAGATTTCGGCATTTTCGAGATCTCGGGTACTTTTTGAAAAAACTCTGTTGTTTTTATTCGGAAAACCAAATCGCGATGAAAACTGATTATAGTGTTATGTGATTAAGTATTACACAACATTAATTAAAAAAAATGTTTATTCTTTATAATCATTTACTTATATTACCAGCAATGATCACAACAATTACCGCTTTTTTTTTTTTTTTTTTTTTTATGAAATTATTAAAAATAAAATAATACCTTAGAAGGCTATTTATTGTCAAAATCACCCATTTAAAAGACTAGCTCTAGGGGTGATTTTGGAAAGAGCTCTTAAAAAACAAAGAATACTTACTGATGGTGATGTCTGACAAACGGTATCTTATTTCAGTTGCTATGTTCCAATCAGTTGAAAATGCCCTCTCAGACTCAACACTGGTTGGTACCAGCGGCAGCGTAATCAAGCTATTATAAGCAAACTCTAAAAATTGACCCCTTGTCTATCACCTTTACACCCATAGAGATCCATCTCTATCTTTCTGAGAGACTCTAGCCTATCTGTAGTCGTAGAAATACGCAAAAAAGGACGTTTACATGTCCTTAGAGCCTCTTCTAAGTCCTCTTGAAGAGTCGTCCGCCCGTCGAGTATACCCGTAATGCGTTCCTGGCTGCTGCCGCTCAATCTCGTGAATCTCGCGAGATCTCGCCAATTTATGCTTTGGGATTGATCTCGTAAAATTGCTCGAGATCTGGCTAGATTGAGATTCTGCGAGATCAGGATTGCATTTCCTATTTCTGTATTATGCTCCGGGGGCCATTCACCATTGCTAATCACCGATCCTATTTGTTGAGCAATGAAAATAAAAAGTCTAAATGAATAAATATGAACACTGAATATCACCAGGCCTGTGAAGAGCTGCTACGGGCACTGGGGCATAATCAAACCAGCGGGACCCTCAATGCTGGGACAAATAAAAGTACCTAATACATAGATATCGATGAGGCAGTCCAAAAAAGAAGAAGATAATTTACACTATCTTTTTATTCATAAAACCGACGTTTCGGAGGCTATTCCCTCCTTCAGGGTTTTGAAAAGTCAATGAAGGAAATCCAATGCGTATGTATTACTACATTATAATTCTGCTGAGAATGATATACAATATATTATTGTTAGTGCCACTGAAAGAGGAGACAGAGGGGAATGTCGCATTGGATTTCCTTCACTGACTTTGCAAAACCCTGAAGAAGGAGGGAATAGCCTCCGAAACGTCAGTTTTATGAATAAAAAGATAGTGTAAATTATCTTATTCTTTTTTGGACTGCCTCATCGATATCCACTTAATTTACTTATCAGTCCGTCTCCAAAAATTACTCCAATCTTATTAAAAGTATTACATTTTTCAATTTGTAAAATATTTTATTATTTAACAAATAAATAAAATGTAACTTAAATGCTTTGTTATTTAATTTTGCTATTTTGTATTTTTATTTATAACTAGCTTCAAGGCCCGCCTTCGGCGGGCCTTTTGCTAGCCAGGGGGCTTCGCCCCTGGACCCCCACGTGGCTGTTTTATTGATGTTTTATACACGTGTAAAGAGCACTTTCATATATCAACTCTTGTGAATTAATTGTAATAGATTGATGAAGAGGACAAAGTATATATCTCTTTATGAATGAATTTAAAAAATTTATTTTTCCAGCAGAAGACAATATTTTATTGTCCTCTTCTGCTACTCAATTATTCGGCAAAAAGAACCTTTCAACTTAAATTAAAATAAAGTTTTTGTCTTGTAAAAATTCAATAAATAAGGCAAAAATCGTCATTTGGGGAGAATTATCCTATTAAAAAATCAAAAATAATACACCTTTAAAGTTTATTATTAGATTATAGAAAATTCAGGTTTAATTAGGCTCAAAATAGGTTTTTAATAATTTCAATAGGCTGAAATTTGCTAGATTTCAAAACAATATAAAAATGGGTTTTCAAATGATTTTGTTTTCTTTAAAGAATTCTACGGGCTTAATTGAATTTTTGGTTTTAATCTTTAAAATATATTTTTATAGAAATTCCAAAAGCTAATGAATTCCTTTCAGTTACTTTAGTTAGTATAGTTTCAATAATCCTTTATAATTAACTTTGAAATAAATAAATAATATTGAAATGAATGAATGAGCTCGAATACAAAAGCCAAAAGGCTTAGTTCTTTTGAAATGGCTGAGGGTCTTAAATACAATAGAAAAAGGATGAGGTGAGATTCCCAAGGGGATTTTTAAGAAAAATTATTTTTAAATAACATATTTTATTTTAAATTAAATATTTTTCATCTATATATATATATAATCAAAAGCTTGGCTCGAACTTTTTTATTTTTAACCGACTTCAAAAAAGGAAGAGGTTCTCTATTCGACTGAATTTTTTTTTTTGTGTCTATGTTACCTCATATCTCCGCCAATTGTGAACCGATTTTGAAAAAAAAATTCGCATTGGGTTCAGTCTACCTTTCGATTGGTCATATTTTTTTTTCATAGGTATTAGACCTTTTTTGTTAGGTTTGTTTAGGCCTAACTTCTTTGTTTATGAACCGATTTCGATGTTCCTTTTTTTATTGAAAAGGGATGGTGTCATATTAATTTGGGAAAGTTCTAAAGATATGATCACTATTAATAACATCACTAAAAAGAGGAAAATAAAAATAATTTTTAAGAAAAAAATAAAACCAACTTCAAAAAATTAAATGCAACAAATAAAATACACTAAAAGGTATAAAATAATTATTATCTTATTTAGTTACAACTAAACGACGAAATATTAACATGAAATTACGTTTTGAAGTCGGTGACAAACATATACCTTTTATGAATCGCGCTCGACGGATCTTAGTACGTTTGGAGGATATGCTTGCTTATAGGTACAGTTTGTTTGGTAGCGACTTCAAAAAGTAATTTCATGCTAATATTTCGTCGTTTAGTTGTAACTAAATAAGATAATAATTATTTTATACCTTTTAGTGTATTTTATTTGTTGCATTTAATTTTTTGAAGTCGGTTTTATTTTTTTCTTAAAAATTATTTTTATTTTTCTCTTTTTAGTGATGTTATTAATAGTGATCATATCATCAGAACTTGACCAAATTAATATGGCACCATCCCTAAAATACACCCTTTCCAATAAAAAAAGAATCATCGAAATCGGTTCATAAACAAAGAAGTTAGGCCTGAACAAACCTAACAAAAAAGGTCTAATACCTATGAAAAAAATATGACCAATCGGAAGCTAGACTGGACCCAATGCAAGAAAATTTTTCAAAATCGGTTGACAATTGGCTGAGATATGAGGTAACATAGGCACAAAAAAAAAAAAAAAAATTCAGTTGAATAGAGAACCTCCTCCTTTTTTGAAGTCGGTTAAAAAATAGATAGTTTTTTTAAATCTTTGTTGCAGTTTTTTTTTTGCTAGTTTAGTTCTTTTATTGTTTGGCAAGCTATGTTGGCTAACCTGAACTCTTTTTAGTTTTTCCTGAATTTTCCAATTTTCCGGGCAACTTTTCCAATTTTTTTTTACGTATTAACCTGAATTGGACTATTACAAACATTTTTAAAAAAACATTAGCCAAATCGGTCCAGGCATTTGAGAGATCTGCGCTTACAAAGAAAAAGAAATTCATTTTTATTATATAGAAGATAAGTAAGAGATTTTAGTAGTACAAAAATTTACAAACAGTGGTAGTTCCCGGCCCCTTTCGGCCCCGGGCCCGGGGGTAACTACTCCCCCTGCTCCCCCTCTCTTGGGCCTGAATATCATAGGAAGGTAGACCCTTATTTAAAAAATTGGGTGAATATTTCACGAGGGTTTTCAAAACCAGCATTTCTATGGATCTTTTCTTCTTCATAAAAAGCCTCTTTCTTTCATCATAATAAGGCGATTTTAAATCCTGAAGAAGGTAAAATTCTCCGTCCGATACATTATTTTATTTGGAATTCGCAGTTTTAGGATTTTATAATTTATTTGTTTTCCAAATTAAATTAAATTTTAAATTTATATTATTGTTCCAGAATCAGAAAAAAGAAGCCAGCTATTTGATTATTATTCAGCGCTCTATCTTTACCGATATTATATATTTAAAATTTTACAAGAATAACTTTCATTTTTTTCATTGACCTCGGTCGATAGTTATTTACCGAAATTATTTAATCTTCATTTTTAATTATTAAAGTTTTCTACAAATATTTATAAAATTGAACTTTTCATATTGTTTTATATTATTTCATATAATTAATTTCTTTATTATAAAAATAAAATATTTTATTTACCCACCTAATATAAATATATTTAATAAAAATAGCTATTTTTATTTTTTAAGCTTATATTCGATAATTTATTTGTACTTGAATTACGTACTACTTCCAATAAATAAAGAAACTGGTGTGTGTACCATACGAGTTACACTCACTTCTTCGTCTTTAGAGTTTTTCCTACTAATTTTCCTCTTTCAAATTAATCCTCAGACTCTCCCAAAACCAGGTGTATTTTTCTAAACTCTCTTTCTATATTTTATTGTCACCAAATATTATCACATAGAGTTTTCCGAGTGAAATTAAAAATTATAATTTCGGACGAAAATTAAGATTCTAATAGGGTTAAGGTAGTTGTTTCACCATATGGGTTTTCTTAGGATTTTTTTGAAATTTAGACTGATTATTTATTATTATTAAATACTTTTGCAATCGATTGGTGGCAAAACGAAATTTATGAACAATATATTTCCAGAGATATTAAATTCCAAAGATAGAGTTTTTCAGACTCTTATACATTGCACTATACGGGATATCGGAAAGTTTACATACATATTTTATTATAATTAAGAAACTCTTCTTACCATTGTTATAAAAACTAAACCAACATTAAACAATAACTAATACATTTTTTAAGAAAATTTTAATTCATAGTTACAACACAGTTACTGAGATAATAATGAATAAATAATTAAAAATTTATAGTAAAAACAAGCTGGCGACAACGCATTTATTTAACCTAAAAAGTGAATAACTTTAGTAATTTTTTTTGACGTTTTTTCGCTTCAGGCATTGTCGCGACAGCTTTCAATAGCTTATTAAGAACTTTTTGTTTTATAAATCTTCTTTTATAATGTACTTTATCTGAAATTTCTCTGATAAAATATATACAAGCTCGTATAGTGTTTCCAGATTTGTCAAACGAGCACGGGATTGGCTAGTAGTGGTACACAAACAGCAAAAAGTTTTGGGCTTATGAATTATGAATCCTTATTGTCTGTTCTATATACTCTAACATTAACTTTTTGCTAGTATTGTCGCGAAACAACTACCTTAAAGAAAAGATTCATATTTTGGTTCTCTTATAAGAATGGATTGAGTTTTAATGTGATTTCTTAAATGAATTTAAAAAGAAAAAACTTTTTATTTCAATTCCTAAATTATTTTAATAACAACCATTTTTTACCTTTTAGTCGGTCATTTTCAGGTTAACTATAAAATTAATACAAACAGAATTACAATATTATTAGTATACATTATAAAGACTAAAGAAAATATAAAAAAATATACAAATTCACCCTCTTATTATATATTAGTGAAAATAGAATAATAATACAATCAAAATTAAAAAATAAAATAAAATAAAAACAAATGATAAAATAAAATTTGACTTAATATTAATTAAAATACAAACAGAACAAAATTATATATTACTAGTATATGTATTATATAGGTTTTTAACTTTAAATTCGGACTTTGCCATATCAAATTCAGGATTTTAAAAATCAAGTGCGGACTTTTCCATTTCAAATTCAGGATGTTTCTAACCAAATTCAGGATTTTAAAAATCAAAATCAGATTTTTTCAAATCAAATTCAGAATGAAACTAAGGATTTGAAAGCATTAGATTTATATAATACTATTGATTGTTTTATTATAAAATGAGAATTCAATGGTAAAAGAGGCATCGAAAAAGTTATTATAGCAAACTTTTTGACTTTAATATTTTTCTATACTATAACTTTGATTTTTATTTGGCATCCTTGCAATGCCTTAGCTCTTAAGAAAGGAGATCATTCTATCCGCCTTTTTTTATTAGTAATTTTCCTTGATAAGATTCTAGTGAAAGAATCGTTCATCCACACATTTATAAATAATTAAAAAAGTTAAAATTTACTCTAACCTATTCTAGAAAGGGTACTGTACTTTCTAGAAAGGGTACTGTACTTTATTAAATTTCTAGACTATAACTGTATGTTTTATGCCACTGAATTTTTTTCTAATTTAAATAGGGACACTTTTAGTATAATCTACAAAAATAAATCCGAAAAATTTGGGAAGCGTTGCGGGGTCGTTCAATATTGTAGTTCCGCCACTGGTGTATATATCATTTATCTATGTATCAAACTTTTTATTATTTTTCAGATTCTAATGAAACAATCGCTCATTTGCGCATTTATTAAATAATAAAAATTAAAACTTATTTACGTTATAGATGGCTTTATTATTAATTAATAATAAACTTAAATATAAAATAAATTGTTCATTTATGCCTATATTATAACATTTATTTAAATAATACCTGAAAAAATCATTCTAAAAATAATGTTTTCTTTATTTTTGAACCAGAAGTTCTAAAACTAGAAAGTCCAAATTTTAATTAGCTGCCTGTATTTGAAATACAAATAGAGAATAGATTTTCTATGACTTTTCGTTCTTAAATTATCGTGGGAATCTGAATCCAGACACACAGTCAAAATAATTTTTCTCATTTTTAACCGACTTGATTCAATAAAGTGAGCAAAAAAGAAAAAAATGAAAATTTTCCCTTGGGTCTAATATTGGCTAATAGAAGTAAAAATCGGTTTGCCTAAAGCAGCGCTTCTTAAACTTTTTTCATTCACGAACCAATGTTGATTGAGAAATTTTTTATTGCCCAAGATTATATGTAGGAATCATTGGCATGCGGTTCATGGATGCTGTGGATGCGGCGCATCCCTAAAATTTCAAACATTTAGCGTATTTTCATAAATATATTATATGTATAAGATCGACTTCAAAATTTCACGAGGATCTTTAAATTTTCAAACATTTCTATAAAAAACATTTTTTTGTTTTAAAAAGTATTTTGCTTCTCGAAATGAAATAAAATTGTTGCATAGTTTCAAGGGGCTATTAAAATGAATGATTTTCCGAAAAGAGCGCGGATAGAAGGTTTGAAGTCTCTGCCTGGTATATTTTCTAGTTCAAGCAGGTCAAAGACAAGTCCAGAGTTTGGTCGAATAAATATTATTCTCGCTGAGGAACTATTAAAATAGAAAGAATAGAAAAAAGGAATAAATAAAAATGATTCGAGAATTTTTGGACTAATCCATTTCTAAATAGAAGATTAAAATGAAATCTCAAAAAACCTAGTTTTTTGGACAGCACCGCTGGTTGAAAAGTCACTAACCGCCACTGGTAGGTATAGTTATATAGAAAAACTAACATTTTTACTAGTAAATCTAAAAGAAATTTACGATATTTTAAAGAAAGTTTTTTTAAATTTTATAACAAAAAAAGCTTTAACAAATAAAATTATATATTTCAAGATATTAATTGTTTTGTCTGTCAGTAAATACGTATGTTACCAAATTTTGTGTACCTAAACTCTAAACTAAAAACTAGTGTGAATATCAAAACGAAATTTCACAGTTTATATTTTGTGTACATTGAGATTAAGAATTTTAAACATTATGAAAACTATTCATTTAACAAGGACGCCTGTAGGGTAGGCTAGTACGTTTCCGAACCGTCTTTCGGTTGCATAGATACAGGCGGCGAGCTTTCCTAGACTATTCTTTACTTAAAAGTGAAAAACATTATATTTTTTAAATGTGAAAGTAAAATAAATGACCCCCGGAACTTTAATAATTATTGTGAAATGAATTTAATTTTATTTAGGAACGAAAAAAAGAAACTCAAAAAAGATACTTAAATCTTTACATTAATTATTTATATAAGGGACCCCACACTGAAAACTTTTTTCAGCTTAGTCTGATTTTTTGCTTTTCCCTTTGAGTTGAAAGGAGTGAAATATCTTTGGCTTCATTTCTTATATATGTTGCATATCGGAGATAGATTTGTCTTAAGGGTTTGGCTAACGGCCCGGCAAGCTAGTAAGCGCTTGGGTTATTTCCTGAAAAGACGAATCCCTCAGATATG
>JALMQS010000788.1:598753-642522 GCA_024734495.1 Forficula auricularia
TATGTATCTACCTATGCACCTATGTCCATCCAACAACAAAAACAGTCGTCATGGTTACCAATTTAAATGAAATTATCTATCTATATATATAAAATTAAGGTTTTTTCTGTACATTGGTCTAAATCACGCCAAATTTTGGTTGCACACGTTTCAAGCAAAGTTATGAACGAAAACACCCTTAACAAAATTCCTGTCTGTCTGTATGTTTCCGTGGGTTCCGCGAAAAGTTGCTCACGATTCACGTCAAGGGATTATTATGAACTTTCATATGTGAGTTGGGGGTACAGGGGCGTGCCTTGCAGCTAGTATACTAATAAAATTAAGATTTTGTCTGTAGATTGTGGTGGGTCGAGGTGCTGAGTGGGTTTCGTGGTGTTGGTCCAGGGGCAAGCCTCCTGGCCAGCAAGAGGGCCGCCGAAGGCGGGCATTGCAGCTAGTATTTCTACTAAAATCTTAGATTCGTTGCTAAATAAAATAAAATTAATTTCTCAATATTATAATGGTTATTTACTTGGTTGATTTTTGAAAAAATTCCATCTATCTTCAAAAAAAAGAAGACATTCAAAAAAGAAACTCAAAAAAGATACTTAAATTGAAAGTAAGGGAAGGCAGCCCAAGGGTAGTGAGGAAAGAAAAAACTAACACTTATCCAAATAAGGTGTAATTTATTGAAATCTTTCCTCCTTTCCTTTCAAACCGACGTTTCGGAGGATTCTTCCATCCTTCTGGAAAGAATCCTCCGAAACGTCGGTTTGAAAGGAAAGAAGGAAAGAATCCAATAAATTACAGCTTATTTGGATTTATGTTAATTTTTTCTTTCCTCATTACCCTTGGGCTGCCTTCCATTACTTTCAATTAAAAGTTCTACCAGTCTGTCTCTCTCCAGAGAAAATTTCGTGCAAATAGATACTTAAATCTTTACATTAATTATTTAATAATTATATTCTTTTGAATTCGAATGCATGCTCTTGGATAAAATATATTGGGTATTTTAATGGAATCAATAAAAATTATATAGGCTTGTCTTTAATGTTTATATAATGGTAGTATTGATAAATAAAATATTACTTGTTTAGCACATTGTGTTCGTATATGTAATTACAGAGGACCGATTTTAGCATATTATATTACCACGGGCGGAATTCGAGATATACCTGTCATTGAATTTCCAATAATATGTGAAATTGCCATTTTGTATTAGATATAGGTATTTATTTATTTATGTGAAGCAACGTTCTCGCATTGGATTATAGAATCAAAATACAGATAAAAATTTTAAAAATGTTGAAGATGATGAAGTCCTGTTTGATTGTTTAATTAACAAAAAACAAGAAGATCCATTTCATTATTATTTAGATTTAATAATTGTAATTATGTAGAGTTAATAAATGATACAATAGGTATGTTTACAAAAATTTGCTTCACTATAAATTTATTTATGGTTTGCTAGTAAAAATTATGGTTAATACAGGGGTGCCCACTAGGGTGGAGGGAAATATGAAGTGATTTTTTATTTTTTAGATTTGCTAACTGTAATAGTTATTGAAAGTTGTGTATCACGTGGCTATTTAATATACTGTTTTTGTTTTTTCATAAAAGTTACGTCTTCAGGACTCTGCCGGCAATTATAATTTAGGAAAATTACCTTGATTTTCTGTATATATTTAATAGAAAAAAATACTAATTTAAACATTATATTCATTCTCAAAATCAACATTAAGATCTATAAGAAGAAATTTAACGAAATAATCCTTTTCCCTTATCCAAATCAAACTCATGGCCATAATGGGGGGGGGGGGGGGCGTTCCCAGAAAACGGTGGCTGATGGGGGAAAACGGAAGTAATATTCGGGTTCAGGGAGTCATTTTACATAAGAATCAGAAGGAATGGTGTCAGTTATTGATTTTTTTGCAGTGCAGTGTAATTTTTGTAACTTAAGGTAGTTGTTGCGCGACAATACTAGCAAAAAATTAATGCTATATAGAACTGACAATAAGGATTCATAATTCATAAGCCCAAAACTTTTTGCTGTTTATGTCCAACTACTAGCCAATCCCGTGATCGTTTGACAAATCTGGCAACACTGACCGAGCTTGTATATATTTTATCACAGAAATTTCAGATAAAGTACATTATAAAGCGAGATTTATAAAACAATATGTTCTTAGTAAGCGATTGAAAGCTGTTGCGACAATGGCTGAAGCAAAAAAAACGTCAAAAAAAATTACTAAAGTTAGCCCACTTTTTAGGTTAAATACATCCGTTGTTGCCAGCTTGTTTTTAGTGTAAATTTTTCATTATACATTTTTCATTATTTATTCAATTTTCTTAATGTATTAGTTCTTGTTTAATGTTGGCTTAGTTATTAATAACCATGGTAAGAAGAGTTTCTTAATTATAATTAAAATTGTATGTAAACTTTCCGATATCCCGTATAGTGCAATGTATACGAGTCTGAAAAACTTGGAGTTTAATATCTCCGGAACTAGATTGTTCATAAATTTCCACCAATGGATACAGAAGTATTTAAATAATAATCTGTCTAAATTTCAAAAAAAATCCTAAGAAAATCCATATGTTAGTTACAACTTTTGGTAGCTATTACATATAAAAACTAAAATTTTGTTTTTCGATCCACCCTAGAGCCCACCCCTTGGCACATCATGACTCCCTCTCAGTTTCATGGAAAGTAACCCACCCCTAGTTTCAAGAAATCTCCCCCCCCCCCAATTTTATTTACTTCTAAAAATTAGAAAGAGCTTTTTATTACCTATGATTTTTGAAGTTATAAGACTGTTTTTATTTCTAGCATACATAAATACTAGGCATGTTTCTAAAGTAAGTACCGTTTTCAAATAAAAAAAAAAAACAAGTATACTTTTCATAAAAATTTTATTTTCACTTGAAAGCCTGTATCTTAATCTACATTTCGATATAGTTTCCACAATATTAAGAAATTTATTGTATTTTTCTACGAGCTTTTGTATCCCTTCCTCAAAGAAGTATGCCGCCTGAATGGACATCCACTCCAACTTTCGATAATTTAGTCGTTCAGTCACAATTGCATAAAGAACACCTCTTGGCATTAGAGAAAACAAATCAGATAGTATGCAAATAGGTTAGAACATTTAAAGATGGTCGCACGAAAATTCATGACGAGGAACAAAGTGGGAAACCTTCTGTCATTACTGAAGATTTGGTTCATGAAGCTGGCGAAAAAGTGAGAGAAAACAGACGGTTTACGATTTCGAGATTTGATTTGTTTCCTCTAATGTCAAGAAGTGTTCTTTATGCAATTGTGACTGAACGACTAAATTATCGAAAGTTACAGTGGATGTCCAATCAGGCGGCAGACTTCTTTGAGAAGGGAATACTAAAGCTCGTGGAAAGATACAATTAATGCCCTAATATTGGTGAAAACTATGTCGAAACGTAGATTAAGATACAGGCTTTCATGTGAAAATAAAATTGTTATGAAAAGTATACTTGTTTTTTTTTTATTTGAAAATTACTTTAGGAACATGCCTCGTATTTACCATATGTATGCTAGAAATAAAAACAGTCAAGTCTTATAACTTCAAAAAACATAGGTAATAAAAAACTCTTCTAAGTAGAAGTATATAAAAATGGGGGGATAGTTTTCTTGAAACTAGGGGATGGTTTACTTTCCATGAAACTGCGGGGGAATCATGAAGCTAGGGGTGTGGGCACTAGGGTGGGTCTAAAAAAATAAAATTTTAGATTTTGTATGTAATAGCTACCAAAAGTTGTAACTATATCTGGTTATTGTTACATAAAATTTTAGCCATTTTAGTGAACATCTTTACGGCTCTACCTGCTTTTAAGTTACTTGTTTCACCATATGGGTTTTCTTAGGATTTTTTTGAAATTTTAAGCAGATTATTATTTAAATACTTCTGCAAGCAAAACGAAATTTATGAACAATATAGTTTCGGAGATATTAAATTCCAAGTTTTTCAGACTCTTATACATTGCACTATACGGGTTATCGGAAAGTTTACATATTATAATTAAGGAGCTCTTCTTACCATTGTTATAAAAAACTAAAGCAACATTAAACAATAACTAATACATTTTTTAAGAAAATTTTAATCCGTAGTTACAACACAGTTTCTTAGTTAATAATGAATAAATAATGGAAAATTTACACTAAAAACAAATAATGTTAAAATGCAACAATTTTCAACCCTCCACCCCGTTGGGCACCTCTGTTTTCTACCATATATCTATATAATATGGGGTCGAAAAAAATTTCTCAGTCAAAATAGGGTCGCCAATGAAAAAAAAAAGTTTAAGAAGCGCTGATCTGAACCAATAGAGTTGGAAGGTTCCTTAGAGGGTAGTGTCTGGGCAGTTGCCGGTGATCCCCTGTGATGATCATCTATGTGGATGGAAATTAATTGTCCGAATAGGTGCGCGCGATCCAGATTGATTGCCCAAATAGATGCGCATTGATTGGCCGGCGTGGCGGCGCCTGCGCAGTGAAATCCGCGGCGTTCGCACGCGAGTCCGCGAGTGGTCGCCGACGAGGGCGGATGAAGGTGCGTCGAGTGCGTGGCGCAGGGCCTTTGCGCGCCCTGCAGCGGATTCCGGGTTCTCGACGTCGTTGAAGGAGCCGGCCTGGGCATGCGGTCCGCTTCAGGAACAAGCCACGACGCCCCTATGGAACCCACCAGCTCGTCCCAGGGCCCCTCGAGCCCTGTCTTCACCAGGTACCACATAAAGAAGCAGGCCGCGATGGCCAATTCACGTCTTCCTTCTTTTCAACCTCATTCATCATTCACGTTGAACCATCAATTACCAAATTTCCCCCCCTATATATCATTTATGAAGTTGAAAATGAAATATTAATAACCTTATAATTAAATTTTTAATTAAACTATAAAAATTTAAATCTTTAAAAAAAAAAAATTTGAATATTTTTATCAGTATTTTTAAAGCATTTTAAATATTTTGCCAATTTTTCAACATTCAATGAAAAAAGATTATAATTTTGAAACAAGATGAATTAAAATATTTTTTTTTTATTCTTTTGAAGGAGACAATAAAAGAGTGTGTCTTCTGCTGGAATTATAAATATTATTTATAACGAGACTATAGTTTCGAGGGCTTTGCCCTCTTGATCACTCTATCACAGGAATTAATGAAAAGCTCACTCTCCATTCATACATTAATTCCTTTGAATCAATTGTAATAGACTAATGAAGAGGGCAAAGGCCTCGAAACTATAATCTCGTTATAAATAAAATTTATAATTCCATCAGAAGACACACTCTTATTGTCTCCTTCAATATATAAAAATTCTGCTACCCTCGGCAAAAACTTTCAATTTTATTTTATTCCTTTGTTGGGTGACCAGCTTGCTATTACAACAAAACAAAATTACCTACATCCAATCGGGTCTTTGAACCCATGAGAAATAACAGATAGAATATTTCTAATTAGGAAGGCAAACCTTCGAAAATATAGTCTCTAATAAATAAATATTATATATTATAAACATATTATAATATGCTCATTATATATAGCTATGTATATTTTTATTTACACCCACAGGAAGACAATCGCATTAATTTCTCCTTATAATTTTTTTTTAATAAAATGTTAATTAGTTCTATGTTCTATTCAACAAGTTACCTTAGAAATTTAATTTTGACTTCCCAGCCTACAATATCGCCACGAATCTTACTCCATTCTTACTTTAAAACTTTTTAGTTTAAAAAAATGTAAAATTCATAGAGGTAGCTTAGTGTACCATAATTACTTTGGATGAAAATTATGTTAGTTTTTATAAAATAATTACTTTGGATAAGAAATGAAAAATTGGTGATTCTTTTTTCTTCAAAATTTCCACTACATAATTATAAGATTTCTTATTATATATTCTTATAATCATGTATTTAATATATTAACAATATTGACAAGATTTTGTTTTGCCGAGAGTTGCAGAGTTGTTTAATCATAAAGAGAAAAAAGATATGTTTGAGTAGCCAGCTTGATAAGAAAACAAATTTTCAATATCCGATAGGTGACCGATCCCATGAGAAATAATAGATTAAGTATTTTATAATTAAAAAGATTGATGATGAAGGCCATGTTTTCAAAACTATAGTCTCAAACAAATAAATTGTAAAATCGAATGTTTTCTACATTTGATTCAATCACGAATCAAATATAGGGAATTTTTGTCAAATATTGAGTGAAAATAATATTAAGACTCCGCAGACTCCAATAGCATTATCCGCAATACAACAATACTACAATAGTCTCCTGATAAATATATTTTTCAAATAAGCGCGGTCAAAATAATTCTAGTTGATATATAAATTATTCTTTGATATATTAATGAAAAAAATTATAAATTTATTTAAATAAATTATATATATTCATATTTATTTATCAGTATTTTTATTTTGATTAGTTATGTCCATCGATTAAATTATTAAAATTGTTATCTCGAAATAAGGACTATATTTTTTATGCAAATAATTTATATTTTATTGCCAACGTTTATATCAACTTTGTTAACTTCTTCAGGGCTCAAATAGTTATTTTCCTTGCATATTCGTCATTTTTATAATTCTTTTTTAGTAAACATAGCAAGGTAAGTCAACAAAGTTGATGAAACGTTGGCAATAAAATATGAATTATTTGCATAAAAAATATAGTCCTTATTCTCCAATAAAAACTTTAATAATTTATATATAAGGTCGACTTCAAAATTTCAGGTGGATCGTCTAATTTTCAAATTATTATCCGTATTTCAAATATCTCTATAAAAAACATTTTTTGTATTTGAAAAGTATTTATTAGTTCTCGAAATGAAATAAAATTGTTGCATAGTTTCAAAGGGCAATTAAAATGAATGATTTCCGAAAAGGGTGCCGATAGAAGGTTTGTAGTCGCTGCCTGGTATATCTTCCAGTTCAAGCATGTCAATGACAAGTCCAGACGAGTTTTAGTCGAATAAAAATTATTCTCTCTGAGGAACTATTAAAATAGAATTAATACAAAAGAGGAATAAATAAAGATGATTTGAGAATTTCTGGACTAATCCATTTCTAAGAACTCTCAATATATAAAATCGGAAATAACTAAGAGTACTATAGACAAGTCACAGCTTGCTTATAGCAATAGAATTAGGAGAAATTTAAGATTTTCTCATAGGACAACTGATTCATTATGGAAGATGGTCGTTTTCCATCTCAGAGACTGTGGAGTTTAAGTCACAAGATTTTATTTCTGACTCCTACCCTCCTCACACAAATCAGTATCCGTTTGGGGCGAAGATCGCAAAATATAATTTAAAAAAATCTAATGTTGAATTTGAAAAATAACGAAAATGATGCCATATTAGATGAAATTTGCAAAAAAAGCGAAGATTTAAATAAAATTTCAAAAAATGAAAGTATGGACAGCATCCCCTAGTTGAAAAGTCACCTCCCGCCACTGATATATGTATGTTTATTTGTATCAAGCAGAGGACAACCTCTTTGTTTCTCTTTATGATATTAACAATAAATTAATTTAAGCACTTGTTTAAATTAATAAAATTTGAAAAATTATTTAGAGTCCATTTTTTTTTCTTTTGAGCGTATTTAATCCGTATATATTGTTACAAAATCAAACTATAAAAGCTATGTCATTTTTTTAAATGTCAAATTAATGATTAAAACTTTCACAAAAAATTAATTAAGGGCTGTTTAAGTATTACGTGAGCGCGTTTAAAAGCTGAAGGTTCCATTTTTTTTCTTTTTTTTTGTTGGCAAAAAGGGTTGGATCAAACAATTATCATGTAAGATTTTTAATGTATTTACCAAACAAATTATGAGTTTGTAATTATTTTAAGCTTAAGTTAATACTTTAATTTGAATAAGATTAGAAAAATCAATATTATTTGCTATTCTCTAAAAATATAAACATTTTGATTAAGATAATCAAATAAAAAATAAAAAACATTGCATAAAAACTCTTACACTTTTAAACCTTAAAAGGGAAGAAATTATTAAAAAATAAAATAATTATTCTCGTTTTCCTTAAAATCCTTAAGAGCTGGCAGTTAATCCATTTGAAAACAAAATAAAATCGCATTATTTCCATTTGCTTTATATGAACATATATTGATATTTAAATTAATAGAAAATTATATAGGCACCCCCTCGCAGCTCGGCCCTCCGGTCAGGTGTCCCTGGCGGGCAGCGTTTCGAGATGGAAATATTAGGTGTCCAAAATTGATTACCTCCCCAAAATACTCTGTGTTTAAATTGTATATATCATGAAAATTGATCATAGAAAGACGAACAAACATAAAAAATATTCCTAATTAATTTGGATTATAAAATTTCCATTTTTCCCCCACTTACTCATTTTGTATAAATGGGAGGCGAATTCCAAAAAAACCTAAAATAATTTTTTATAGATTTGTATGTAGAATTGTATTAAGCACAAAGCAAGTACAAACAATACTTATCTTAAGGGGGTTCATGACTGTTTATCATTTTTATAAGAAAATTCTCAAATTTTTATCATCGAATCATTGATGTATTAAATATTTATTCCCGAAATTTGAAGTTGATCGTCTGTCCCATTAGCGAGAAATAAATTATTGAAAATTGTCCTTTTAACATGGAAGTAAATGGACCGAGCTTTTAAAAGGGCTATAACTTCTATACAAATTATACCATTCTCAACAAATTTATACAGATCAATAATTCAACTTTTATGAATCGAATAATACATTTTTCAATAGATTTGACAGTCTAGTTAATTAGTTATTCATAAATGTAAAAATAAAATTTCATTTACAGCCAACAGAATATAACAAAAGCACTACTGTAGAATTCCAACTGGATTTCTTCAAATCGTTTTTGTGTTAAATAAATGTTTTTATAATGAGAAAAAAATTATCCCAATATTCTTTTTATTAATATCATCAAAACAAAGATTTTTATTCGAAATTAACCACATTATAAACAAGAAATTGTCCCTCTGCAGAAATACAAAAGATTTTTTCGAAGATCAACCAGATAGATAAGCTGTCCAGAACCTCCTTAATAGATACTATCTCAATAAATATCAATACATATTGTAAGAGTTCGTGGCTGTGATGAAACTATACTAGATGAAGGAGGAGGTATCAGCCAAAGATGGAATCACTGGGTTCAATAAAACACCTTTAATGAGACGTTTGTTGACTTTCATTCTGAAACTTTTGGGTCCAGGCACGTTAAAAATTCGCATGAAGCTAAAAGAAATTTTTATTTTTGACAAGGCTTGGTTCGATCACATATGTGTACCGCATTTTGTGTATAACTCCTAATTGACTGAAGATGGCCAAATAAAATTTAGGCCGAAACGTCTCATTAAAGGTGTTTTATTGAACCCAGTGATTCCATCTTTGGCTGATACCTCCTCCTTCATCTAGTATAATATCAATACATCTTGCATATTTACTAACCTTCGAAATAGAATTTCCCTCAATCCTTTGATGAGATTTTAGATATTTGTATGTAAAATTTTTTGAAACAAAATACAACGAAATTTTATTTCATTCATTTTGTAACTTAAAAATTCCAAATTTCTTTATAGAGAAAAATTGACATGCATATTAAAATTACTTTTATTTGACTATTTAAGTAATCCTTCATGCGATTTTAATTTTAATGAACAATCTCATACCTATATACAGAGAGAGGGAGGATATTTATTCATAGGAACTAATTTGCTTATTGCCATGCCATGCAATGAATTAGTTTTTGAAGTTTGTCAATTACCTTAAGTAACACCATATACAATTCAGCCTATACACTTTTAGAGATAGCATGTAAAATTTCCCACATTTAGGGAATTGAAAATGTAAAAATACTTTGCTACAGACCGAACAAAAGTATTAGAATTTCAATATTTTGTTCACTCATCCGCACCTACTATACGTACCTAGTCATTTTGTGTAATTGATTTTTGTATGTTTCAAAGGAATTTACCCTTTTATTTATTTACCAGTAACATTCAAAAATTTTAATTGCAAATCTAGATATTTTTATAAGGCCCTTTTCACACTAGACAATTCCCAGGCGACGCAACGGAAACTCGAGTATCCTGAGAGTATCTTAGAATCCACTTCCAATGTTGAGTAGTGGGGAGACACAAATGGAGCGATTCCCAAGAGACGTGGATCCTACGCGTATTCTACAAGTCTCACGCAACTTGCAAGGAAGGTCTCTTGTTCGTCTCCTATCCTTGAGGGATGGCCTTAATGAATAGAGCCAAAACGTTGAACGGGGGTTCACCACAGCGAGAGGCAGACTGATCGGTTTACTGTTGTGAGGTACTAAGGGCCAGTTGTATGTCGATTGGTAAAGTGTAAAACCTTAGAACTCACCTTGTGCCAGGCCGGATGGCCAATTAGATGACACGAACTTTCAAAGACTTTACAAACCGACATATTACTGGCCCTAAGTCGTCTGTGGGCATCCTACGCACAGGCATCTCAAATTGACGATACTCGAGTTTCCGTTGCGTCCCCTGGGTGCGTCCCCTTGTGTGAAGAGGGACTAAGACATATAAAAATTAACATTTGAAACACTTTTATTCTAAATAATAATTATCTTAATATGACAGTTGTAGTTAATATTTTTTCAATATTTAAAATAAGTAAAAACAGCTTTTTTGAAATTTTCTCAAAATCACTAACAAGTTTTGCATCTAAATCACTTATTTGAATTTTTAAATATAAATGTGAAAGTAAAAAGTTTATGGTATTCTTTTAAAAGAACCTGGTTAAGTTCCAAGTGAAATTTGACTGAACAAAAGAAATATGAATTTTCGATAATTTGAAATAAAATTCCTTGAAACTTACGAATCTGGGGAATTAACTCTTAGTAGGTTAAAAAGTTGTTTGGTTGGGGCGACAGGAAAAGAGACAGAGCTTTTCTTTTTAATAAATACCAATACGTAATCATAGGACCCAAAATCTGTTGAGAAGAAGAAAAAAATACCTAAGGAATAATAGGGTAATTTTTTTGGGAATCCCTATCGACAAAAGAGATTGCGACCTCGATTTTGGAATAAGAGTAACCTTGGGTGGAGAAGTTCCAAGATTAGGACTGTTCGACCTTTAGAATCCTAGTAGATTCCAAAGCTGTTCCTTTCCATCTGGATTTTGAAGTTAATAAATACTTGCCTCCAGTACTAGCTAGGAATAAAGACCGTGTTGCTGACCCTGACCAATTTAACCCTATTTAAGTTAGCTAAGCTTCTTTTAACAAGGAAAGGATGAACGTTAAAAATAAGAACATTATATGGCTATAAAATTGTAAAGATATTTTTAATTCTTTTGTGAAATTCTTTCTATTAAATTCGTCGGATAAGAATGTGCAATTTCACAAGAACCCGAGCTCTACTTATAACAATGAATTTATTTGTCGAATAATGAATAGTTCATTCATTTTTTATGGGACTTTTTAGCCCTTCTAGCCATCAGCCAGTTTACGATACTATGTATTATTAAATTATGTATTCTATGTAGACATTGGCTTAGTTAGGGAATTTTCTAGGGAGGGGGGCAGCCGCAGTGGCGGGGCCAGGGTTGAGCGAGGTGTGGCGACCGCCCAACCAAATTTTTGTTGAAAAAGTGCAATTTTTTTGCAAAAAATCGCAGTTTTTCCTTCATAAAATGAAAATTACGGATCCTAGGAACTTGATTTCTATCTCATTCTCTAGGAAATCTTATTGACTTGAACGTTTACTTGGACCACTTTTTTGATAAAACTCTTAGATTTATAGATTTTCCATGACGCATGAGGGTTCGGATCATATCCTGTCCGGAAAATGTAGGATATCTATAAATAAAAGAGTTTTAACAAAAAAGTGGTCCAAGTAAACGTTCAAGTCAACAAAATTTTCTAGATTCAAAATTTCAACCTCATTCCGACACGGGTTACTATTATCCAATTCATATAAAACCTTGTTTAAATTGTATCAAATTTAATCTAGTTTTAAAATGTATAGGAGCTTCTTTGTTGAAAACGTCCTTCATGGTCAAAATAGGAACAAATCGAAAAAAGTGCGAGTTTTAGGGATATTCAAAAGTGATCCTGGGGGCTGTTTTTCCATCTCATTAAAAATCGAACTACTAGACCAATTTTTCATTTCTTTTTTTTAATTAACGCGAAAATTTGTCCTCTTTAATTTACTATAGAACGGTTATTTTTAAAATGTGAACTGTTTTTGAGTTATACCCAAAAAACTGGAAAAGTCCGAAAATTTAGAGTTTTTCGGCCGCCAAAAGTTGTCCCCCAGACTTTCGGGGTCGCAAACTTAGATTTGGCATCCCACACCATACCAAACAACCCTAAAAAAGCTTTTCCCGCAATTAATATAAGCTGAAACGCCCCTATTTAATGGGCTATATGGGAAGATAATTTTTTTTGAGATCCACATTTTTCAATCTGTATTGAATTTTTAAGAATAAAATTAATCTCATAGCATAAATAGTTATTGAGATATTGACTCTATTTTTCTAGGGGGGGGGGGGGGAGTTTTGTGGGGGGGACCGTCCCCCCCCCCCCCCCCCCCCCCTTAACTGCGCGCATGGGGATCAGATTTTTAGCCTGTTGTCTCGTGTCAGATCGGACCCGGGTTCACTTGATTAGCAGACTTGTACGTTAACCGCTCGATTAATCCGACCGTTCGATTAATCCGACCCTTCACAGTTCATTCATTTTAAATAAAATTATAATAAAATAATAATAAATATAAACAATTGTTATTATTTCACTTTTTTCATTGAATAATATCCCCAATGAAATATTTATTTTGCAGGAAATTACTCTTTCTGTAGTAAAGATAAAACTCATTTTGATCAATAATCCCGTCTCTTTTTATCTCATTGAAATATTTTTCAAATTGCATTTCTCTATTTATTCAAATGCTCAAATTCACACTTTTGTTTATTATCTCAAAAACAATCACTCATTTTATTATTCTTGTAAAATGTCCATTACCAATTATAATAGTTATTTTCCCAGTATTTTTTTTCAATCAATAAATCTACAACATATGTATTATATACTTATTAAATGAATTAGTATATCCCATGCATTTAAAAACTAGTATTTTTCTTTTTTTGCTGACTATTATTTCAGCCTTCTAGAGCTAAAAACTCATGAGCACAGATTCATATGTCCTAACTCTAATTATTATTATCATTATAATTTTGCCAACTATATTAGTGAATATTCTGGGTTCAATTTTAACTTCACAGTTTCATGGATTTTTTGTATCATTATAATTAAAAAAAAATTGTCATATCTCAAGCACACAACATAACTTTTCCACACTTCTTTCCTTTCTTATATTTTATAATTTAATTTCTATTACACACTAATTAGATCTATGTAATTATAACTGAGGAATAAAGTATCTTTCCTAGTTTTTTCGAAATATCTTAAAACGGTTAAAACTACATATTTTGATTTAAAAAATAAAAATTATGTTGACTTAGACCAGGGCCGCATGCGATCCAGCACTACATTGAGTGTGGACCAACATAAAATCATAAATTTCTTTAAAATATTGAGATATATTTATTCCCTTTTTCGAAATATGAATGTATATTTGTATAATACGTGAAATTTTTTCAAGAATAAAATTCACTACATATAAGCAAAATTATAAGATAAAAAAATAATGAAGTTTCGAATATTTAAAAATTCTTCTTCTCATATTTTCATTTTCTGAAATATTTATTATTTCAGTCATTATGCTACGACACTAAACAAGTCTGTAGTTATAACATTCTACATAGTACAAAGAGACAAGGAATTGGGATTTTCCAGAACAATCACAATTAATTGATAATTTCTCGCCTGAGCTAAAACTTGTCAGGACTTGTCTTTTAGATCTTTGCACGTTCTTACATGTCAATAGATAATGGATAGTCAGGGATTATTATATCCATGACCCTTTTAAAATATAAATTATCATTCCTCATATCCTTCTTTAATCCCATTCAATTTAAACCGGGCTGTCTAACCCGTGGCTCAATATAAAGTCATAAAATTCTTTAAAAACTCCTCCTTGACAACACACAACAATTTGGGCTGATCATTTTTACTTTCACATTTATATTCTATAGAATATATAAATGTTAAGTATTGCGATCGCCTGCCGGGGTCCTGACTCTTTATTTTTCTCTAAAATAAGAAATCTACTGTGACGTTTTCGAAAAATAAAAGTGCTAATTTTAAATTTTGAATTTGGAACTAGATTTCAAGATTTCCGAAAAAAATCATCATTTTGGTCTAATTTCGACTCTATTTTCATTAGAAATAAATATTCTACTTGTAAACTTTCTGATTGAATATTCTAGAACAACAATTAGATACCGATCTGAAAGAAAAATTGAATATTGTTTCTTTATTGGAATTTTATATTAATTATCTAGCAAGGAAAATATATAAACATATACTAATATACGAGAAGCTATTTTCAAGTATAAAATTTACGAAAACTAAAATTAGAAGCTCACTATCAGCTAAAAAATAATAAATTTCTTATTTTTACATTATTAACTATCTTTTTTGAATAACAAATATCAATAGAATTATAATATTTTACTCGCGGCCTGAGACAATTTTTTTCTTCAAATGTGGCCCTTGTAAGCCAAAAGGTTGGACACTATTGACTTATACTCTTAACAGATATTAATATTTTTACAACAATGTTAAGGCTAAACATCACATACGCCTGTACTAATAATATAATCTAAAATTTAACAGCTATTAACCTAAATATAAAACAAAAAAAATCTAAAATTTCATTTAAATGTTCTCAATGGTTGAGTGAATACAAAACCTGACCATTCACTTTCGAACTTACTAATTCAGATATATTTTGACAAAATATGTTGTGATAAAAAATATTATTTTAAATATAAATTTCATTAATTATTATTTTATTACTAGCTTCAAGGCCCGCCTTCGGCGGGCCTTTTGCTAGCCAGGGGGCTTCGCCCCCTGGACCCCCACGTGGCTGCTTTATTGATGTTTTATTAGTAACAGAGAATAAATATAATTGTTTTATTTTAAAGTCTTAAATAGATATAATTTGAGATTCTATTTAACTGTAATATACACTCATAACAAATAAGATGAAACAAATATTTAAAATGTATTAAAAATCTCTATTTATAAAAAATTCTCTTATTCTCAAGCTTGTTGTTTATCATAAAAGAATTTAGTCTTATTGATTTTAAGTCGATTCTTCCACGTTTTCAGTAGAGGTTTCCATTAATAGTCAAAACATCAAAAATGGAATGCAATAAGGTTATTCCTCTAGTATTAGATAAGAATCGATCGTTATTTTTGATTTTAAGTCGATTCCTCCATGTCTTCAGCAATGGTTACCAATAATAATCGAAACGTCAAAAACCTAATGTAGAATTGTTATTCCTCAAGTATTAGATGCGAATCGATGGCTATTTTTGATTTTAAGTCGATTCCTCCATGTCTTCAGCAATGGTTACAATAATAACCGAAATGTCAAAAATCCAATGTAGAATGGTTATTCCTCGACTATTAAATGAGAATTATTTTTGAATTAATGTCAATATGAACTACAAATTGCAATTGATATCTGATTAATAATAAAGGAACAAACATATTAATATTTCAAATAAATTTGGATAAAGTTTAGCAACGATCCGTTGCAGTTTATTTTATAATTATACTGATACAAGAAGAAGTTGCACCAATAAGGTACAATCTCTGTAGTCCGCGGTATCATGAAAAAAAGAAGTGGTTAGTTTGCTAGTTTAGTTCTTTTATTGTTTGGCAAGCTAGCTTGGCTAAACAGATTTTGTTTCAGTTTTCCGTGAATTTTCTAATTTTCCGGGCAACTTTTCCGATGTTTTTTACGTATTAACCTGAATTGGACTATTACGAACATTTAAAAAAAAATTAGCCAAATCGGTCCATGCATTTGAGAGATCCGCGCTTACAAAGAAAAAGAAATTCATTTTTATTATATAGATTAGAGTAGCCAAGAATCCGTCCGTTTTAACATGTCAAGGTAGCTGGAATTTTATTTTCCATACAATGACTGTCAATCAAATAATTTTATTCCCTACATGATTGATATTAATTAATAAATAATTTGTAAATTTAATCATGAAATTTTATAATCAAATTTATAAGATTTTACATATTTAATTAATTATTATTTAAAAGATAAGAAAATATTTATCGCCTACCGATGCAACCCACAATACACAACGTTCTATTCGAATGCATATCCTACCACTACCAGGCGAAATTGACTTGTCTAACATAAATCACCAATCAGTTTATATAATATACATATTACATTTGACAACACTATTCTTTTATGTTATAACATTTTTGAATTATAAGCTGCTATAGTACAGGGTTATGGCGTCTCTGTTCAATAATTAGTTTAGTGGATTCAAATCCAATCTAAACAGGATGGAATTTTTATAATTTTTGCTTAATTCAGTCATATTTTTCATTGAACAAAAATTTAAAAATTATTATACCTATATAAATTCTTACTTATATTAGCTTATGTTCAATATGTAAAAACTATTTTAATAAATCACAGCACTTATATACAAATTTAATATTACTCTGAGTGAAGTATTGAATTCAATCCTTTCGTTTTTTGCTTAGGTATTGTGAAACCTGGAGAAAAATAATTTTTATCCATGATTTATTTTTGGTCCTTGGGTCGAATTCTGATATCAACAATAATTTAAAAACAGAAAGCTGTAAAAAAGTTCTTTCTGTGTTTAAAATATTTGTATTTTCAATACAGAGAAGTTTTTAGATTTCGGGTTTTTGAACGTGAAGTTCAAAAATGTAGATTTATATTTTTTGAATGATTTATTGATATTTAACGCATTGGGGTGATAAAAGTGTAAACGAACTTTTATTTTTTTTTTATTTATTAAAATCAACTATAAGTTTATTAAAAATAATCATAGTTACATAATATTTAAATTATCAATACAAAATTGAATCTATGCTAATTTAATTAAATGAAAAATTAATTCTATATTCATTTAAATCACTAGGTTTGATCCTAACTTGTCATAATTTCAATTGTTTTTATTTGTAATAAGCTAGAGAGTATTAAAATAAGTAAATCGACTTTCATGTCATCGCATGGGAATATCAATGAAATCATTTAAAAAATACATTTTCTACTTTTTGATCCAGAGCCTAAAATTTATTTATTTCTTCTTATTGGAAATACACATATTTTAGCAAAACAAACTTTCTACAATTTTCTGTTCTTGATTTATAGTTGGTGTCGGAATATAAACAAAAACACCGATAGAAAAAAAAACAATTTAAAAAGTTTTTTCCCACGTTTCAGGCTTTTTTAAACTCAATGAGCAAACAATTGAGTGAATTCAATTCTAGTAGTAGTTCCCCAACGTACTGAGTATTAAAACAAATAAGGTGTTATCCTCATGTTATACACATGACTATTCGATACAATTATCCTCATGTTATTATACACATGACTATTCCATACACTTGTACTCTCTTGTACATTTATATTTATATTATTTGCGTATGGACCCTTAGGATCACTAAAAGCCCTTCATCATGTAAGAATGGATTTTAGATGTTACTTTTCCATTTGGTTTCTTCTTGAGTTCGTGGTCCTCCGGGTCCCCCAGAATCTGAATGCCCTATACCAGGGGTCGGCAACCTTTTGAGACGGAAAAGCCAAAAGTTACAATTTACAAAATTTTCCAGTTTTTAAAGAGCCACTAACATATTTAATTCAATATTATGGTATTTGATTAGAATTAGATATATATAAATTTGATTTTCGATTTAAAATAAAGCCGCAACTTCACATCGAAAGAGCCGCATGTGGCTCGCTAGCCGCAGGTTGCCGACCCCTGCCCTATACGAACGATATACTTATGTATAGAATCTGAGTGCCTGGTTGCCATCTGGTGACGGGTGAGTTGGTTACCACTTGGGGTATATATTTTTTTTCATCAAATGAATCATAGTTGCTTGTTATTGAAGTAGTCTGGCTTGCGCTAGGTTTTGTAGAGCTAGAGATTGTCAGTTTCTGGAGCCGGGGAGCAGTTCTTATATTTTTTTAAAATTATAAAATACATATATTAATTCTTGCCTCTTGCCGGGATCGATGTTAAACTTTGCAGAATAGATAATATGATAAATAGATAAGCATGCGGTGATTAGCTGTCTTGGCTACTCTGCTGCTGATTTTTTTTATTATTATTTTTTTTACACAATAAATAGACAAAATTGATATTTTGAGCAAAAATAAATTCAATAACTCAGAGACATTCTGACAAAATAATCACTATCTGTTAAAATTGTAAATTCTATCTTAATTTGTAAACCAAAACTCTAATTTTTTTTTATCAAAAAAGTTTGAGCAGTTCTGACTAATTTTGAAAAAATGAAGCGAAAACCACCTTTGTCCTTTATGATTGTTTGGTACTAGACCGTAGTGCATATGGTGAAGTAAATATTAATTTATAAATAATGTAGACATTCGGCTGGTTTTGACGTTGCCCAGTGACTTAGATAGGGAGGGATGATTGTTGTATACCAGACTGATGCTAATTGAATGTGTATGTGTATTGTGTGGCTGTTGTGCAGCGTAAAGGTGGAGGTGGCGGGTCCGCAGTCGGGAGGTTCTTCGGCGCCTTCGAGTCCACTATCAGCCGCTTCGCCGACGAGTTCTGCGCCTGCGCAGCAACCCCCTGCCAGGGCCTCCGCCCCACCCGGTCAGTGGACACCACCCCTCTCCCCCGACATGCACTCCCTTTCACTTACTAAATAGTACTAATTGAATTTCGCCTGTTATTTTATCACAGCTGAATTCTCACTTTCACCCCTCAAATACATACTTTTCTCGTATTGTTTACAGAAAAGAAATTTTTACAAACCTCAATAATTAAATTAAATTATCGTAACTAACTTAATAAAATTGAAGGAGACAATAAAAGAGTGTATCTGCTGGAATTATAAATTTTATTTATTTATAACGAGAAAAGAAAATCGAAAAGTCAACTCTGGATCTGATTTATTCCCAACTGTCCGAACCAGAATCAAAACCAAAATTAATAATCCCATACTATGGAAACATTTCGGAAACTTTAAAATTAAAATTCAAAACTTTAGGATATGAAACTATTTTCAAATCCTCTAGAACATTGGGATCTGATATTAGCAATAATAAGAAAGACAAAATTCAAAAAATGGACAAAAAAAGGTGTCTATTCCATAACATGTGGAGAATGTGATTCGACATATAGAGGAAAAACGGAACGAAATTTAAACACACGCATTTCGGAACACAAAAGAGTTTTTAAAGAGGGTTCGGGTCATAGTGCATTTGCAGAATATTTAATCTCCGAGAAACATTGTTTTACAGATGAATCAAATATTAAATTAATTAGATCAGAATTAGATCCCTTAAAAATTAGTATTTTCGAATCGTTAGAATTTTTAAAATCATATAATAATTCACTAAAAAAATTCTTAAATCGAAAAATAGAAATTCCCGAAAGCTTTATTTTAAAAATTTTAACCTTTCATTCATAAATTAATTCCTGTGAATTAATTGTAATAGACTGATGAAGAGGGCAAAGCCCTCGAAACTATAGTCTCGTTATAAATAAATAAAATTTATAATTCCAGCAGAAGACACACTCTTTTATTGTCTCCTTAAATATAAAAAAATTCTGCTACTCTCGGCACAAAAACTTTCAATTTAATTAATAAAATTGAATTATCTACAAACCTCATATTCTGCATTAATCCTTTACCTGTTAAATATAATTTTTTATAAAAGTTCAAATGGTAGCAGGCTTAAAATTTCTAAAGAAACCACATCAGATTGTCTTCTACTAAATCTGAAATGTTTTGCATAATTTTAATTACATATCACCGAAGGAGCAAATAAAATCCTTCCAAAATTAATCATAAAAGCTCAGATTTAGTTTAAGGCATTCTCTTGAGATCTCTTTAGTATAGTACAAAATAAAAATATAAAAATTATGTAGGTACCTATATATTATGAAGTTAAAAAGAAAAATTATCTATTGATTGTTTTATAATTAAAAAAATAAAAAATCTTTTAAAAAACAATCTTCATAACTTTTATTAACAAATTTTAAATCCAAACGTTTTGGGAGAATTAAAAGATATGTAATTTATATTAGTATTATTTTATGTTATGGAAATGTTTAAATTGAACAATTCGAACTTTTTATCAGGTTCTCAGATTCTAAAATGAGTCCAAAAATCCTGTGATATGATAACTGAATAATAGTACTTATCAGTTATCAGAAAAATTGAAATTAAAACTTGTGAAATTTATTGGCTTGTGATTTCACTGTAAGCGTAAGAAGCCCTTCACTTCAAATTTTTTTACATTTTTGGACGGTCAAATAAATAAATAAATCTTTATTACTCGACATGCTTAGAGGCACATCAAGTCCTCGGGGGCTAGGTCAGCAAAACATCAATACAAATTAACTACAGAAATTAATACAACATCAATACAAATCAAATACAAGAAATTAACAATTAACAATCAAGAAAAAAAATAGAAATGTATGCTCATTATCAAATAACATGATCGTAGATTTCCATCAAAAGATAAAACGTAATTTAAATAATTCCGCGCAAATACCCTATACCAGGAGCAAACGACGTATTAGCCATCCCGACATTTGCCATAAGTTGTTAAGGAAACCAGCTGGTCGAACCTTAACAACTTTAAGACTCGACTTTAACGATTTTTATTTTATTATTTTTTTTTTTATTAATGCAATCGAATGCAAGAAGGGGTGCACCAGTAAAGATGCAGCCCCTATGGATCTCGAAAGACCCTTGCATTACCGAAGAGAGGGAAAGTTGATTAAGTGAGAGGGTGTAGACGTAGGTGTCTATGCACCCTGGTTTTGAAGGTTTGAAGATCATAGGTGCTGGGAAAGATAGAGGCTGGGAGAGAGTTCCAGTTCCTTGAAGTCATGGGGATATATGTATTCGCGAATGAAGTGGTCCGGCACTTTTCCAATTTGACCGCGAAAGAGTGTTGGGAGTCGTTACGTTACACAACAAATAGACACCGATAATTATATAATAAATAATGGAAATTTGTTTCAGTAAAAAAAAAAGTTTTAACAGATCTTTACGTTTAAGGCTTCACTGAGTGCAAAAAAGTATTTTTTTTTTACATGTGCATACTTGTATGTGTTAGAGCCGAATCGCTGTTGGCGATTAGTAGGGCAGAGCTCCTCTATTACCATATTTAGGTAATATATATTCTAGTCGTAGTAATATACTAGTAAATTAAAAAAATCTATTAATGATTCTGGCACGTAACCTTCATTGACCCTTTTAAAGGCTGAAGAAGGAAAGAGATCGGTTTTTAAAGGGATGAAAAGGCGTTCCAATAAATTTTTTTATTGGGAATTTTATTTTTCATTCACCTTGGGCTGCCTTTCATCTATTCACCCATTGAAAATCTACCAGTAGGTCTTGAAAAGAAAATATATATTTCTAATATAATTATATTCTAGTTGGTATTTTTATAGATATATCTATAGATTTCTTAAGCATAATAAAGAATGCCTCATTTCTTAGATTATTAGGAAAATATTTATTCTAATAATTTAATGCAGAACGGAGAACAGTGACTTCTTCCCAGGTGCGCCTAGAAGCTTCATAATCAATTGAAGTAAATTTTTTTTTATGATAATGATGAGAGAAGGAGTTACACCAAAAAGGTGCAACCCCTAAAGGCCTCGGTTGGCCCCTCCATCGTGATAAGAAGAAGAAAGAATTTTATGGGTTGGGCGGAGGTCGAAGGTGTCTGTGGATACGGGTCTTAAATAGCTGAAGGTTATAAGTCGCGGGAAAGATGGTGGCAGGGAGCGAGTTCCAGTCTTTGGAGGTCATAGGGATAAAAGAGTTGGCGAAAGCGCTTGTTCGATTTTTATCCAATTTGACAGCGAAGGGGTGCTGAGCGTTAGAAAACCGCGTGTTTCTCGTAAAGAGGGCATTAGGGGGGATAAGTGATTTCAGCTCGACTGAACAGAACCCGTGATAGTATCTGTAGTACAGGGAAAGGGCAGAAACGGTTCTTCGGTGAGCCAGGGAGTCGAGTGAGTTGGTTAGAGCCGGGTCTCCTATTAGTTTAATTGCTCGCTTCTGAATTGCATCCAGTGTAGCAAGAGAATGCTTGGATGCACCCCTCCACAGATGAGAGCCATATTCGAGACAGGGACGAATTTGAGCCTTATTCAGTATAAGAAGATGACAGAAGTATAACAGCGTCTAGACCTAAATAGGAGACCAAGCTTGCGCGCTGCAGCTTTAGCAGTGGTTGAGATATGGTCATTCCATGAAAGGTCAGACCCTAGAGTTACCCCTAGCATTGAAATTTTATCTCTGAATTCTAGTGAGTTTGAGTCGAATGATATGTTTGGGAGGTTTCTGTTGACTCGCCTAGAAATAAGGCAACACTGAGTTTTCCCTGCATTGAAGTTAACTAAGTTTTGGGATCCCCAGTTTTTAAGATTGCATAAGTCTAAATTAATTGAAGAGGCAATGTCTGCACGGTTTTTATGCGATGCAGGGGCGTTATGTAGGGTGCTGTCATCTGCGTAACAATGTACCGGATTGGAGGGCAAGTTTAGAAGGACGTTGACATAGATAAGAAAAAGCGTAGGGGAGATAACCGATCCCTGAGGAACTACAGCGTTGGTGTGGAAGGGGGAAGATGATATTCCATCGATGACAACCTTAATACTACGGTCTGAAAGAAAACTTTTGAGCAACTTACAGAGTTTCGGTCAATTTGGCAAGAAGATTTTTGTGCCAGACCATATCGAAGGCTTTTGAAATGTCTAAAGCTACCGCGAGGGTTTCATTCATTTGGCGTAACTAGACAAAAAACAAAGTGAGAAGCTATTTACTGTATAAATCATTTTTTCCCTTATTTACAATTAGACATACATAAACCGAAAAAAAATAACTTTGACAGTCTCAAAAATATCTGAAATATATACAAATGGTCCCCTATGTGGTCTGAATTTTTGATTTTCCTAGAAAAATAAATTATTAATTCCCAAGATATTTTTTTCGTTTCTAATACAAGAGTATTTAGAGAGACGAAATACGCTATTTGTTTTGATACAAAGGGAAGAATTTCTCTTTGTCACCCTCGAAAATATCTGAAATATATCCAAAGGGTCCCCCTGTGGTCTGAATTTTTGATTTTCCTAGAAAAATAAATGATTAATTCCCAAGATATGTTTATCGATTCTAATACAAGAGTATTTAGAGAGACTAAATACGGTGTTTGTTTTGAAATATGTAGTTTTAATTAGGATAGGCCGACATGGAAAAATTTTAATTGAAAAAAGGCCCCACGACTCGGAGAAGTCTGGGAACCCATGATCTAATGTATTGGCAAAAATCAGACGCGTAAGCTAACGGAGAATTAAATGAATTGTTCTTATAGCAGAGTAGAAATTGTTCCGATTAATTCCTGCTAACAGTTGTCAGGAGGGGTGGATTCCCTATACCGTTGCATGTAATTATTAATCATATATTAAGAATTCTTCCAGAACTTAAGTGACTTGATTTGGTTTGTGTATTTATTGAACAGGTATTAAATTTATAAGAAAAATGTAATAAGGAGATGTATATATTGATATTTCATTAATAAAAAATAGCGTGACAGCGAGCTAACCAGGGGACCCGGGTTCGAATCCGACTCGAGGCATCCAGTCAAAAATCTGACCCCGGGGGTAGAGACAAATTTAAAAAAAATATAACTAGTATCGTAATTAGGCTTATGGCTAGAAAGGCCGAAAAGCCAAAAAAAAAAACTTATAATGTATTTCTGGAATAGATTATTTATAATGGGTTTTTTAATTGATTGATAATTAACTATGCAATGATATAATTAGGAAAAAATAAAATTAAAAATAATATTTAATGTAATCATCAGTTCAAAATAGTTTCTGGTTCTGTGATAAATGTTTTTATAAATTGTTGCTATATACATGTGATTATAATGAATTGTGTGATGTATCTGTATTGAAGATTTGGGAATGAATGTTTCATGGGAAATGACAAATTCCGGTTCTTGAACGAGATGTATGTATGATTTCAAACTATTATATATTTTATTATGTTATATAATTCTCTTTAAAAAGAAAAAAATGTAAATAAAATTTTTCATTTCAATTTTAGAACTACTGAGGATGGTCAACCAGTGGTGACCGAAACTGTATAGTTTATCAATTAAATAAATCAAATAGTTGTTGAAATTATTGTTTTATTATATTTGTGACAAAAACAATCCTTCAATTTAATAAGTTAATCATATATGTATAAGTCGGGGTGATGATTTTCGCCAATCACTAGAGTATAACATTTTTAGGAAAGCTTAGTAATATTTTTAAGTTTAAAAGAAGAATGAAATAATTTTAAATGAAAATCTCAAATATGCTAGACGTTTATTTTTATAAATCATTCAATATATTTATTAAATTAGACTCATTTAATTTAAAAAAGGCCATGTTCGATTAATAAAAACCCTTTGCCAAAAAAAGTAGAGAGATCTAATGTGCTGCCAAGTCCAGTATCATCAATTTATTAAATGAATGGAGAATATAGTAACTTCAATTAAAACGCATGTTTTTCATTTCACATGTTCATTTATATTTATTGATTTCACACTTTTAGTTGAAATTATTTTCCTAAAACTTTGCTTTTACGCATTGTTATGTATGTCACGAATATGTTACCATATCATGAGATCATAATTACAGAGGATGGAATGGCTTAAAAGGAGATGTGAAGGACCTATCAAACAATAATAATAATTAATCAACTATGTTGGCAGGTATTGGGACAGGAAAGTAGCAAATCAAAAACTTCTCATTCATTTACGAGACATTTTGACAAATTTATTTTGGCTTCATCAGGCGTCTAAAAAACATAAAAAACACAGGTTCAGAGAAATTACAAAAGTTAATAAATTTTTTTCCTCTTTTCTTTAGTTTCTGTCTGAATCAACAAATTTTGACGTCACGCTCTAATAGCGTGGAATTTTATTAGAATCATTGCTGTTAACTTCAGATATATTTATTTAAGTGAATGTTAAAATAATCCTGTCATTTGAATCTTTCTTTTATATAAATTAAATAATTGTTTGGACCATAAAAAGAATTAATTACAATTGAGTTAATTCTCAAATATACGCACATCTATTATATCTTAAAATTAATTATAATTCATTGAGGTATGATGCGTATAATATCATTTGTTGATTTATTAGTCAGAAAAGAAAGAAAAATGGAAAAAAATGATGTAACTTTTGTAATTTCTCTGAAACTCTGTTTTTTTTGTGTTTTTTTTATACGCCTGATGAAGACAAAATAAAATGGACGTAAATCAATGAGAAATTTTTGAGTTGCTGCTTTCCTGTCCAAATACCTGCCAACATAATTGATTAATTAAATAATATGGATGCTATGGACTTTAATAATAATAATAATAATAATAATAATTTAAAACGTAAAAGCCAAGTTTTAGGAAAATACTTTCAACTAAAAATGTGAATTGAAGTGAAGTCAAGTGAAGTGAATTGAAGCTTTCTGACTTAAAAATGAAAAATTATCATATCTATATATATAAAATTAAGGTTTTGTCTGTACATTGGTTCAAATCACGCCAAATTTTGGTTGCACACGTTTCAAGCAAAGTTATGAACGAAAACACCCTCAAAAAAATCCTGTCTGTATGTATGTATGTCTGTCTGTCTGTTTCCGTCGTTTCCGAAAAGTTGCTCACGATTCGTAAAAACGGCTAAAGGGATTATTAGGAAATTTCATATTTACATCAGATGTCTTCTAACTTACGATTTTAGCTATATAACGTTTTGATATTTTGACCCCAGAAGGGGGTTTGGGGGGGCGCACGAATGAAAATGATCAAATAACTCCTAAACTATTAGCCCTACGGCAAATTTTATAATAAACAAAGTTGTAGGGGATGTGATTTCTGACAACTTTTGTTCCAAATAATTTCCCCAAAAAACCATCCAAAAAGAAGGGGGGGGGGTGAAAAAATGTAAATACTTGCCCTTGGAGAAAACTAAACCAAATTTTGTATGCATAATCTCTGGGCCTCTAGAGAGCTAGAAATGCAAAAACTAACCACCCAAAATGGGGGGAAGGTGTCAAAAAATGAAAATTCTTTCTCTTGGGCCCTCAACTAAATTTTGTATACATAATCTGTGGGGTCACTAGAAGGCTAGAAATGCAAAAACTGGGCGCGGAAGGTGGGTGCGGGATGGAATGGGGGTGGGGTGAGGAGTGAGGCGGAGTAGGGTGGGGGTGCAGGGGGTGGTGCGGGGTGGAGTCCAGGGCGCTAGGCGGGGGTGTGGTGCGCAGGGTTGGAGGCCACGGGGTGGATGGGGTGCGGGAGGGGGTTGGGAACGGGTGCATGGTGCAGGAGTGGGGGTGCTGGGTGGGATTGGGGGTGAGGGTGGGGTTCGAGGGCTACGGGTCCAGGGGGCGTGCCCCCTGGCTAGCAAGAGGGCCGCCGAAGGCGTGCCTTGCAGCTAGTTTCTATTAAAGTATGATTTATTCAAAATTCACTATATTTTGCTTTTTGTAAACTCAAACTTTTTTTTATATCAAATTTTATTTTTTGGCTTTTTTGAAATCAGCCGAAAATTCGCAGAAAAAACATTTTTTTTTACGTGATTAATATATGCTACTTAATTGAGAGAATCCCAAATGATAAAGTAAAATCTGACGTAATCACTTGGCGAATTATGATGTTAAGTTGAGATTAATCCAAATTAAATTAAATTAGTAACACAAACACTTCTCTTTTATTTAAGTTTACCTTGAGAAACCTAAAATTTCGAACCTTATTTCTCCTGCAAATTAGTGAAAAACTTAAAATTAATTGTAACTTATTTTTTTTTCAAGAAAGGCACATAAAATATGGCTAAAGCCGGCTATATTTCAAAAGATAAACAAGTCTTATCATTCCGATTATAATGGTAATAATGATCATAAAATGAAAAAACCCATTAAATCTTACATTCCAATGCTTCTTATTCTCATATTAGAGTTAAGAGAAACATCAATTCAATAAAATTATTGCATATGTTAAATAAAAATAAATAAAATTTATTTTCATTACACTTTTAAGAAGAACATAAAACAGTAATAAATTCGAATAATGGTTCTTGAATTTTTTTTCTCCCCTGTTTTTAATCTGCCTAGACATGAGATTTCCTTTGCCCCGCGGAATGGATTTATTAAACAAAGATTTACATTTTAAATTAGCAATTATAGTTAAGTTAACTAGCTTAATTTTGTATCTGGCTAAATGGAGTTTAATTTCGCCTCTATATTCGAGCAGAGATCTATTTTAATATCGAATTTGTAACTGGATGCACCCGGGCCTCGGTGTTGCGTGAGGGTTGTTCCATTTCCCTCCCCGGCTAATGAGTTGCATCGATAGCACGCTATCCACCATCCACCATCCACCATCCGCCATCCCCGTCCCGTCACTTGTCCAAAATAGATCCTTTGACGGGTCTAATACCATTAGATGACTGGTAGCAGGAGATCGATCATTGAATGCTGCACTCCGTCCTCATTCAGTCGACTTTTTTCCTCATGCTATTTTCACCATCCACTTTTAATGAAAATGGTGGCTGTGTAGGAGGTGGGACGGAGGGGGGACGCCTCCCCTCTCCCTTGAAAAACTTTTAAATTAAAAATTTTCTAGAATCAGCTTCTAAATTATGCAAGGTCTTAAAAAAAAAAAAACTGTTAATTGAACAGTGTAAGTTCTAAAGGGTCTAAGTCCCAAAAATATAGAACCGAGATAATCAAATAAAAGTATATAAAGAGAAACGAAGAGGTTGTCCTCTGCTTGATGCAAATAAACATACACACATTTTTATCGAAATTATATATCTCTATATATATTATTTGTTTGTTTGAGACTATAGTTTCGAAAGCTTGGCCCTCATCATTAGTCTTTTTAATTATAAATATTTTTTTTATTTTACCTGGGTAACCAGCTGAGAAAGAAGAAAATTTTTTCAATATCCATGCGATACTGATCACATAAAAAATAATATTTATAATTAAAGGGACTGATGATGAGGGGCAAGCCTTCGAAACTATAGTCTCAAACAAACAAATAATATATATATACAGATATATACTTTTGATATATGTGTGTGTGTTTGTTTGCATCAAGCAGAGGACAACCTCTTTGTTTCTTTTGTATGAATCAACAACTCTGCTACTCTCGGCAAAATAAAAACTTTTCAATTAAATAAAAGTATCTTAGACCCGGTATTTCCGTTTATTCTTGAGATTAGCAAAGCGGAGATTAAATTTAAGCGGAGCTTTTCTCGTCTCCACGTATTTCAATCATATTTTAGGCTTCACTTATCTAAACGAAAGAATTGGTGAAATGTCGACTTGGCAACCATGCTTTCGAAAAAATAGGCCAATAGCAGTCATTTAAATTATCTAAACTAAATTATAAAAATATATTTGAAATTTTGGGGTTAACAAAATTTATATTTGTTAGTTATGCGCCTGGTGGTTACCATGCGAACTAATCTTAATCTTAGGATTAAGTAGCTTTTAAGATTTCAGAAATTATTCTTCGGATCAATTCTTAGACGGACATTGAAATACCCCTAAAAATACTAAACTAAAGATTAAGGCTAATCTCAAGAATAAATAAACATTGAAGTTCTTGACCTAAGTAAGTAGTAAACATCATTTTAGCTTTAAATATATATTTTTCAAGTAATACAACTTCCTTTAAGTAAGACACCTTGAGAAAAAATAAAAAAAAAATCTTAAATTGGACTGAAATAACCCCTTTAAATAGAACAAAAAAATGAAAATAGGAATCGTTAAGATTTTGATAATTAAAGTATTATAATTACTATTGTATCTATTTTTATATTCTTTTAAAAATATACTCTATAGTTGATTGTAGAAGACTCAGTTTTTTTTTCACAACCCCAATCACCATATCCAATAAAAAATAAAGACGACCAATTATAATAATTGGTCGTTTTTATTTCAAGTCACATAAAGTACGAGACTTAAGAAAACGTCATTCGACACTTGGTTCAGAAATATTCGGACAGCTTTGAGAGGAAATCTCGGGCGGCCGGCGCGGCGCACTACTATTGGGCGAAAAATAATTGGTCACCTTAATATACATTATATTATATTTCCCGTATTATCTTGAATAACAAATTATTAAATTATTAAAATAAATAAATAAATAATAATCATCTAACAATAATACTTTACGACAGAGCCTAAATCTTACGCAGCTTTCAAGACGAGGTGACGAATGGATTGCCTATATTCAGGCGTATGGTGAGTAAGGCTAGAATTTATGAAAAAAAACCCTTAAATTGGACTAAAAAAAAAAAATGAAAATACGAAATCGTTAAAGGGTCTAAGTTTTTCAATATGAAAGGGTTGCATGGGTGACCAAAAATAAACATTCAAACCAACACAACTGTAGGTTCTTTTTTCGAAACTGTGGGACGTGTTTTACATGTAAGTGTAACCTCATATCGTATTAATTTTTGATTTATTAGGATATATACTTTTTATTTTTAATAAAAAAATATGTAAAAGCAGGGACAGCGTTACGGGGGAGACTTTGAGCCAAAGATGGATATTTATGACAAACAAATTAAAATCACTTATCCTTTATCAACATAAAACATGTATTAGGGGAAAGTATGAATATTTTTTAAATATAATTTATAGTAATAAGGAAAGAAAAATAAATTAAAATTCTGAGACTGCTCAACTGGAAGTGAGCCGTTTGATCCTAATATTTTAAAGTACCATTCAAAAGAGATGAGAGACTGTATATTTTACTTTCTGGACCTAAGGTTGAGGTTGATGGAATATCATCTTTTTCCTTCTATACTAATTCTGAAGTTCTTCAGAGTTCTGTTATTTCTTCCAAGCTCTTTCTTATCTATATAAATAACCTTGTGCATCTCCAACCAATTGATTCTTACGCATATAGAAAATAGTACTCTCCAAAACTCTAAATTTTGGAATAACCAGGGTGGGGGGGGTGAAAAATTTAGCTGACATCCGTCTTCGTTGTGTCTCTGGTTATAACTCCTTTTTGACTTAATTATACCCGGTTTAATTAATTATAACCTGCATAAAAGTTTATTTTTAAAATAGTATCTTCTTCAAGTGTCACATTCGATTACGAGCGTCGGCGATTATTATGGAGAGTATCCTCTCCATTGTAATTTTCCTGGGGAAATTTTTTACAGGGTGGTTTCTCATTGCCTTCACCTGAAGGAATCAGAGTACCTATAACCGGTCAAATATTGCAGCGAGTCGGGCTTAAACCCGCACTAGCTTGATTAGAAGCCATGCACTTTACCACTTGGTTATCCTGACTCCCTAAATTAGTATAACACAGTTATATTTTCATTTAAATATTTTTCCATTGAATGTACAATAGAGGATAGCTTCTAATTACTTTTCAGTAGGTAGGTTTTAAAAAGTACATAGTCTAAATGACGCATTCTTAAAGTCTTGTGGAGTTTCGCATATCTGTGGATATTACAGAAGGTTCACTTACAAATGACTTCTTCACAGTTTTAAGTCGAAATGAAACGATTGTAACCCGTTTTCTTTAAAAATTCTAAATTACAGTCATTATAAAATCATTCGATTGTTAGGCTCTTTGAGTTCTGGCGAGACCTTTTTATAATATTGATTAATAATTTTTTTTTCTTTTAATTTTAATAAGATCGAATGCAAGAAGGTGTACACCAGGAAGATACAGCCCCTAAGGATCTCGAAAGGCCCTTGCATTACCGAAGAGAAGAAGAAATGGGTCAATAGAAAGGGTGGAAGTGTAGGTGTCTATCCCCGGGTCTTAAAGGTTTGTCCTTTGTCGGGAAAGACAGAGGCCGGGAGAAGTTCCAGTTCCTTGAATAATATATTAAATCATTTATAAGATGGGATCTGAGAATTTTATTTATATTAATTTATTTATTTATCTTCTGAGGATCTTAATTCTCTTTTAGAATAGGTGTTGATTTTCTTTGTTTCAAAAAATAATAACACGGTTATATTTTTTTCATTTATTTTTATTTTATTGTTATATCAGAACGTTTCGACATCTACAGTTGTGTCATCATCAGCCTAAAAATAAAACCATCCTTTCATTATTTCTAATATATATAAAGCTTTACAAACAACTGAACACACATCATATCTTTTTTTACATTTTTTTTTACATTCTTTCTTAGATCAAAAAAGCATCAAACATATCTTGAAACAATCTCAAATTTAGTTGAATCCAATCAAATCACATCCTGTATCATCTGAATACATATTATAAGCTATTAATTATTCCTTTTCTACATTTATTATCTAATGATTTATCCGATAACACAAAGAATTTCAATTTTCCAACACACAAAGCACCAGTGAACACATATCTTGAAACGTTAAATCCCCCAAAATGTATTGCCAACCCAAAAACCTTCCACCACCCCACTCATATTCTAAAATTTCATCAAAAAACATGAAAATGTCCTTCTCTCTACACCAGGAAAAAATCCAAAATCCATTACAATACTCTAATTACGTTCGCTGATCTTATTCAATATTCCAGAATAATATCTGCTATTATTTTCTGTATCTACCATGAAATTCACAGTTTTTTCTAGATTTTTTTCTTATAGACACTGATTCATAGAATTTTCTTTTGAAAGTATTACTTTCCGCTTATAAAATTTTTGTGTCCTCAATAGATAAGGTTCATAATTTTAAATAAAATGTAAAAAAGATGTGATGTGTGTCCAATTCTTTGTAAAGTTTTATATATATTGGAAATAATGAAAGGATGGTTTTATTTTTAGGCTGATGATGACATAACTGTAAATGTCGAAACGTCCTGATATAACAATAAAATAAAAATAAATGAAAAAAATATAACCGTGTTATTATTTTTTGAAACAAAGAAAAATCAACACCTATTCTAAAAGAGAATTAGGATCCTCAGAAGATAAATAAATAAATTAATATTAATTCATTTTTAAGACATTGAAGAATAGTCAGTGTTTCTTCATCACATTTTATTTTTGAGTTTTCAAAAAGGCTGGAGAGAGTTTTAAAGTTAGTTAATTTATTTTAATCCGAAAAAGTTTTCAGAATCCAAATAAATAATTACTTTTCATTTATCTCACTCAAAAAAAGTTGGCGGATTAAATCTAGGATTATTTCAAATATATATATATATACCTATATATATATATTTTAATTTTATATAACTAATGAAATGTAAAAAGTTAAGAGGATTTTTCTGCTTATTTTTTTAATATCTATACTTAAAAGTCAGACTATTGATATACGATACCATATAAGAATATTTATAATAGGAACCATGAAAGCTACAGATGATGGCTGGACATATATCTGGTAAGTGAGAAGTGATAGATGGCGCCCGTCGTTATCAAACTCGCTCGATATATAAACGCATTATGATAAATATTTACTCTATCCAATTCACCGCTTAATACAGGGTTTCCGAAACTTTTCCGAGTCGCGGCGGCTTTTTTCAACTAAAATTTCTCCATAACACCCTATTATATACGAGCTTTTCGTGTGTGCCTTCGGCACGCCCTCGAAGCTCGGCCCTCCGGACTGGTGACCTGGCGGGCGGCGTCTCGGTCCAAAAATTTTATTCCTCTTAAAAAACCACACTCAAAATGTATACATGTAAACTCCCGAAAATACATAGTCTCTTAAAAGTTTCGCCTCATTTTCGTCCTGACACAGCTACAGAAATGAGGCTCTAGATATGAATCTGGAAATATTTTTTTTCTATAATCTACAGCGTTGTGATATTTTTTGTGTGGAAATAGATTTATTTAAATAAGTGGGATCGTGTGAGGAGGAGAATTATATTATATCATTTTTTTAAAATTTGGGATCGATAATCGATATAAGGCTCCAAATATTTAAAAGAGATCAGGTGTTGTTTGTATGACAGGCTGCTCCATCCAGTATTGGCATGAGAAACTCGGGCATGCGTGTCTTAAGTCGTTCAATTTTGTAAAAATCAAAAAATAAGAATAACAAAATTTAGATTTTTAAAAAATTATAAAAAAGTGGCAAATTATTAAAAAATAAACAAATAATATATAAAATATAAATCAAATAAGATGTGATTAATTTCTTCTTCTGTGCGCAAAGAAAAGCGAATTGAATATTTAATTTTTGAGTGATGAAGGCGGGGAATATTTATCAATATATTTAATGTTTCTTAATTTAAAATCAATTGGAGTCTTTCATTTCAAAATTCGAGTTAAAATTACAAGTATATTTCAAATTTGCCTCGACTTATCTCGACTCAAAACACAAATATACCGACGGCATCAGCGCCCCTGTCTGCAGCATTAGGTCAGCGTTGCTGCAAATTAATCAGGACTATTCTTATTATAATTATTTATTTTGGCCGCGCAGCAGGAGGCCTCCTCTTACAACAGATAAGTAGTTTACAAAATTGGGTTTATACAATTTGTGGTAATAGTATATATATCAAAATAAATACTGTATTTGGTCTCTCTAAATTCTCTTGTATTAGAATCGAAAAAAATATCTTGGGAATTAATGGTTTATTTTTCTATGAAAATCATAAATACAGACCATAGGGTAGATACTTCAGATTTTTTCGAAGATTTTAAAGTTAAATTTTTTCGCTTTATTTCAAAAGAAATACCTACTGTTTGGTCTATTTAAATACTCTTGAATTAGAATTGATAAAAATGTCTTGGGAATTAATAGTTTATTTTTCTATGAAAATCAAAAATTCTGAACACAGGGGGACCCTTTGTATATAGGTATTTCAGATATTTTTGAGGGTGTCAAAGTTAAATTTTTTTACTTTAAATCAAAACAAATTAATTAATTAATTAATTAATCTTTATTCCTCGACCTGCTTAGAGGCACAAGTCCTCGGTGGCTAGGTCCTCCAAACATCAATACAATCTAGGTACAATACATTAATAAACATCAATACAAATTAATTACAACAAATTAACAAATAATAAACAAGTAAAAAAAAAAGAAAAAGAAAAAAAAATAGAAATGTATGTGAATGTATATAAATACCGTGTTTGGTCTCTCTAAATACTCTTGTATTAGAATCGGTAAAAATATCTTGGGAATTAATAGTTTATTTTGCTATGAAAATAAAAAATTCAGACCACAGGGGGGACCCTTGTATACATTACAGATTTATTCAAAGGTGTTAAAATTAAATTTTTTCGGTCTATATAGGCATGACTAATCCTAAGTACGAGATAAAAATGAATAATAAATATGGTAAATGTTCACCTTCTCACTTTGTTTTTTTTCTAGTTAGTCAATTAATTATGAATGTTCGCGGAGCACCTGTGAAGAGGCCGAGATCCCCCGGGGCGCCGCGGCGCACAGTTTGGGAACCTCTGGCTTAATAGAATTAACTAACTCGATTATTTGAATTTAAAATTAATATATATTTTCAAAATTAATGTATTTTTGAAATAATTGAACCATTATATCTGGTAATGCCACATTCCTTTAGGCTAAGGCCACACCAAAGGAGGCCGCGTTAGAAATTAGTGGCTAGATGGTTCGGTGGTTCGCTTGATGCCTCGACTCAATTAAGTTGAAATTCAAAATAAACAAAATAATACATTGGATTAAATGACATCTTAAACCTAATACACATCTAGATATCTAATCAAAAACTTCAAAAATAAAATAATAATCAAATCTAATACTCTTTTCCAAAAATCTTGTGTTGGTTGAGTAGAATTTCATCGAGTGTTTTATCCATGGGTCCAAGCAAAGCATCGAGCCGCTAAGACAACCTTAGTATATATATAGTTGTAATAATTTTTCTAGGAATTAATTCTTTAGCTGGCATTTTTTCTTTTGAAACTGATCCGAAGAAGGATGCAAGCAACTCGATTGAGATTGTGATATCTTTAAATAAGAGAATGATGAAGAGGACAAAGCCCTCGAAACTATAATCTTGTTATAAATAAATAAAATTTATAATTCCAGCAGAAGACATACTCTTTTATTAAATAAATTTTAATTTTCTTCATTAATATATCAAAGAATAATTGATACGTCAACGAGAATTATTTTGACCGCGCTGATTTGAAAAAAATATTTTTATCTCGCGAGACTACTGCGGATTACGCTATTGGAGTCTGCGGAGTATTAAGTCTGGACCAAGAGAGAAAAGATGTGATCCACTTAGCTACAATCCAACGTCATTTTGCGTATAGCCCGCTAGACATTCGGATGGATCACCAAGTGAATTTGAAATCTCAGATGTTATATATTCGATCTCCCAGTCCAGAGCGCTAGATCTATTAGCATATATGTTAGATGCCTGCCATTATTTAACTATCATGTATTTCAAGTTAGAAATATATAAGTTCAAATATTATTTTCACTCAATATTTGACAAAAATTCCCTACATTAGATTCGCGATTGAATCAAATGTAGAAAACATTCAGTTCACTCTTCTCTTCTTTTCACTCCTTCAATAAATAAGAGACCGATTCAAAAAATAACTCTGTCACTTGTTGCTTAACTTCCACGCCTATGAGAACATTGGCATACCTACTAAAAACCCTAAAGTTTCTCTTGTATTTGGGGTATTGAATTCATTTCTTTTCATAGACATAATGCAGTCTACCTTAGAATGGATGCTGTAAAACAGTTCCAGGTATATTCCATGAATTGCACTAGTCGACATAGCCCCGCAAGGGGGGTCCAGGTGCACCCGTGGGTCCCGGGCCTGACCATGGCATATTCTTTATTATTCCACTTCATAAAAAACACATACTTATTTCATAATAAGGGCCCGCTTCAGATTTTGGGCCTATGCGGGGGGCTATGCTGTTGGATTATACCTACGTTCAGGATTATTCTAACTGATGTGTTATCTATCTGCACCAGCAAAAATAGAAATATAGCTATTATATTTATTGAAGGAGACAATGAAGGATTGTGTCTTCTGCTTGAAAAATACATTTTTCAATTTATTTATGACGAGACTATGGTTTCGAGGGCTTTGGCCACTTCATCAGTCTATTACAATTGATTCACAGGAATTGATTTGTGAAAGAGAGCAACAGCCCTGGAAACTATAGTCTCGTTATAAATAAATTTTCCAGCAGAAGACATACTCTTTTGTTGTCTCCTTTAATTTCTAGGTATATTATTAATAATCAAAACAGTATTTTCTCTATGTTATTTGATAAATTTAATTCAACATAAAGTTAATAATGAAATGCCAAGGTAAATATGATTTGAGATAATAAAATATTTATGTCCTAAAAATAATATTTAGCGCCTGATGATGCAACCAGCAATTCAGTGCGTTCGATTCGAATGCATAACCTAGATTACACAGGCGAAGCTCTATCTTTCTAATCTCCACTCCTAACGCGCTTTTTGGTCACTATTTTCTATTCGAATGCATACCTAATTTCTTCCAGGAGCAGCTCAATCGTTATAATCAGTCTGGAATAGACAGGTACACATCGTCTTATTATACAGTACTATCTGTTCAAACTGTTACTAGTGGAATTTATATCAATAACAATGTTTGTGTACCCGTTATTAATTACAAGTTGATATGTTTTATCTAAGATTCTTCCTAAACTGAAGTGACTTGTAGAATTTAATTTTATAAATTAAAAGATTTATTCATATGTTCTACTAACCATGTCATTTTTCATTTATTGTCTGTAAATAAGCTTTTGCCCACAAGGGCAGATTGCCGATGTATAGTATGGAGTCTAATAATAAAAAAAATCATATGTTTTAGAGTAACTAACTACACTAAACGTGTAAATCTCACTTTCATACATTAATTCCTGTGAATCAATTGTAATAGACTGATGAAGAGGGATAAGCCCTCGAAACTATAGTCTCGTTATAAATAACTTAAAAAATTATTTTTCCAGCAGAAGTCACACTATTTTATTGTCTCCTTCAATTTATAAAAATTCTGCTACTCTCGGCAAAAAGAAACTTTCAGTTTTTTATATTTATATAATTTTTTATATTTATATAGGAAATCTGGCATTACCGACAGAAGTTGTCCGATTCCTCTGTGTGTATATTGTACCATTCTTGTTTTGTTACCCCTTCAACAAAATCCGCATTTCATCTCCAAAAATAGCTTCAAATAAGCTAATATAGAAATATTGTTCTAAAGGTATCGATTTCTGGTTTTAATTAATTAATTTTCTGCGCAAACACTTCAGTTGTTTGCTTTTGTCGCTGCTGTTGCAAATGGAGATGTATTGATCTTATATTATTATTTTGTGTGTGTATGTGTGTTTATACCTCAATCGAATAATGAATAAATTGAAATGGACTTGTCAAAGATATTCTGGTTGAGTGATATTGAAAATAAATAAAATGAACGAACCCGAAATAGCTGTGTGGTCCGATTGCCTGAGAGAATTGGACCGCCCTCCAATAATACCCCACTCTTGCTTGACGCAGCTGGAATCACTAGTTAAGGAAGAACAAAAGTTCCACGTCCAAACATTCAAGATAATCACGAACGACGTACCAAAGTTCACAAATGGAGTTAACTAGACTGCTTCGAAATTCGTTCCTCGAAAAATAAACTTTTATCAACAAATCGAACAAACTGATCATCTCTATTCGAGCTCCTTTACCCCACCCCCACCCCCACCCTACCAACCCACTCCCCCTCACTCGAACCAACTAATAATAGTTTAGATAAACCAGTGTTTGATTAACAATAAAACGATAGTTTATTTTAGTTTAATTTGCCAAATTTAATTGATGAAATGTTTATTTACAAAAGCATCACTTTTAGTCAGTATAGTGTTCAAATTTAATAAAAATAATACTCGAATAAATGATTATAAGAAATTTCAATAAAAATAATAGTTTCTATAAAATATATACATTAGGGTGGTCCTTATTTTGGGGTTTTCGAATTTTTACGCTGACAAGGGCTCATTTGGTTCGAAATAAATAAAATATCAACTCACAAAGAGAAACAAAGAGGTTGTCCTCTGCTTGATGCAAATAAACATATACACATATATCTCAAGATGATATATCTGTATATATATTATTTATTTGTTTGAGACTATAGTTTCGAAGACTTGGTCTTCATCATCAGTCTTTCTTCAATTATAAATGTTTTTCATGGAGTCAATATCATATGGATATTGAAAACTTGGTGTTCTTTTTCCTCTCTTTGTTTCTCTTTGTGAATCAACAACTCTGCTACTCTCGGCAAAACAAAAACTTTTCAATTAAAATATCAACTGGTGACTTTCACATTTTCATTTATTTGAAATCATCGCGATACTACAAATTTACAGGCCCTTCCTTTATTTCGTTTTTTTGAGAAAATAAAACAAAATGACCATACACCCCCCCTTACCCTTCCCATTTTGGGCGGTTAGTTTTTGCATTTTTAGACTTCTGAGGTCCCACTGATTATGTATACAAAATTTGGTTGAGTTTGCACAAAAAGCCTAGATTTTTAATTTTTTAATCCACCCTCCACCCCCTTAATTTTGAGTCGATATGCACCAAAATCTAATCAGCTCTTAATCTCAATGGACCAAAACTACGTGTGAAATTTGGTTTCAATATTCCCACTAGTTTTTGAGCTTGAAAAATTTGGTAACGCACAGACTAACAGACATTTTGACAAAACAATTATTATCTCGAAAAATATAATTTTTTCAATGTTTACTTATTAAAGCTTTTTTGTAGAGCGCAATGCCCTGGTTTCGCTCAATTTTTTTTAATTAATATAGTTTCAGCCGTTTTTGAGATATTTCGAAAAAAAGAAGGAAAAAAACACTTTTTTCATGCACGATAACAATACTTGACCATATCCTCTATGGCAAAGTAAAAATTGAAAATCTATCTGTGTGTGTTTGTATCAAATAAAAAAATTAAAAAAATAATTTTGTCACTAGAACTAATTGAACGATTCTGCGTTCTTGACTAGTGATTAGAATGGGGAATCCGGACTGCCAAATTTTTTTTTATTATTTACGTTTTTGAATTATCATGGATTATGGGAATTTAGACAGATCGACATTAGATATTATTATGGGACCTGAATGAACTTTCTACGACCTTTCGTTTTTCCGCTATCGTGGGTTTAGAAATCCGAATTATCATACATGAACGAATGAACATTTCTCAGTTTCAGACATTTCTCAAACTACAAACACTAAATTATTAATTACCTACTATTTAAAATAACAATAATAATAATGTAGGATTTTATTCTTCGCTCCTTTCAATGTAAAATGCTTTTGAAAATAAAGATTCATTTTCGCCTTGAGAAAGACGTTTGCCCGTCAGAATCTTTCGATAAACTGGCGGGCGAGCAGCAGGGACACGCCCCTTTTATAAAGAAGCCAGCGCGCGAAAAATTATACATAGGTCACCTAAAACGCGGGAATAATTAACCAATCAGCTTAATTGCTAATTATAGCAAGGGTTATAAAAGAAGCCAGCTCCTCAAAGCGAATTCAGTTGTCCTGTGTGAGTTGTCACTTGTTGAAACTCATTGAATGAGGCAGCTCTCCGGGGTGACTGATTACCTTGGAACGTTTTGGAACGAAACGGCTTGTGTCGAAGAAGTAATTTGTATGCACGTTCTGTAACGAAGAAGCAATAAATGCGGGCCTTGTGCCATTATTTCATAAAAAGCATAGTTTGAACTGCCTAGTGCAAATTCTTATTTAAAAATGCATTTTTCTGGCTTTAACGCCGCCAATAGAGATTACAATCTTTGAAGATTATCTCCCAGCTCATATCTTTCCAACTAACCCTTCGAGCCAAACATAATAAAAATCATCCATCATCTTAATCATTTCCTATAATAATAATAATAACTCCTACACAGATTTATTTTTATTTCAAATTATTTATTTCCATATTTAATTATGTGTGATTTAACTAAAAATTCAAATCTTATTTATTTATTCGCTAACTAGACCAAAGTGAGAAACTAAAAATTTATTTATTATTTATTTTTATCTCTTACTTTTACGATTAATTTTACTTTTCTAAATATTTTTAGTTTTTTAGTTTTTTTATCATATTGTGTATAAAATTCTAAAATAACTTGCTACTACTGTAAATACAGAGGGAATGAGAAAGAGGTGTAAACCACCACCAATTATAGATCCAATTTTGTAAATAATTATAATCTGTTGTAAGAGGAGGCCCCTTCATGCAGGGCCAAAATAAATAATAATAGGGCACCATGGAAAAATTTTAATTGGAAAAAGGGGCCGCGACTCGGAACCCCTGGAATATGCAATAGAAATATTAAATTTGGTAATTTAGTTAAGGTCATGGACCAGTATTGTGAAAAAAATCAGCCCTGTAGAGGTTTCCAATGCGAAGTTACAGAGACGTCAAAATGAGTCGGGTTGATTTCTGTAAAGGGTAGTCTGGCAGTGCACGCTCCCCTCGAATCGAACTTGGTAAAATGTCTTTCTCATGGTGTAACAGTTTAATGGTACAAACTTTAAAATGAACGTCAAATCACTGTCACTTCTGGTTTAAAGGTGAATGGCCGTATTTTTGAACATTTATTATAAGAACGCTATGATTACCAAAATGTTAATGTATGAAATTTTGTTTATTTTAAATTACGCTATAACTTGAAAGCAAATAAAAACGGATAATAAAATTTAAGTTTTTTTACTTTATTTTCACGTGAACAAACAATTTACTCCTGGAGTTTGGTCCTTACCACCCGACTCACCTTGTATACCATATTATGTGCGTATTTACATTAAATTTTAATAATTGTAAATTGAAAATTGAATTGTTATTTAGTTATTAATTATCTGAAATTGTTAATGAGCTTGTACGATGCTAGATGAATAATAACAAACAAATAAATACATACAAACAGTGAAATCCTGATAAATCGTAAGAAAGTGCTGGTCCTTTGGATAAATCTCGTTAATTCATATAAAACAATGCATTTTAGTCCCCTCGGTATAATGTATTTTTTCGTCTCATAATTCGTATTTTTCCGTTGAATTAGAGTAGTGTTTTGGGAAAATCTCGTTAATTTGTATAAAACCAATCGCCTCGGTAAAACGTATTGTTTCCCATCCTAGGTCGATAAAACGTCTTATACAGTAATTTTTACTTGACCATAACCTGTAGTGTTGTAATCGTGCATGAAAAAGTGTTTTTTTCCTTTTTTTTCGAAATATCTCAAAAACTGCTGAAAATATTTTGATTAAAAAAATTGAGCGAAACCATGGCATTTCGCTCTACAAAAAAGCCTTAAAAAATGAACATCGAAAAAATTATATTTTTCGAGATAATAATTGTTTTGTCAAAATGTCTGTTAGGTTGTCTGGTTGTCTGTTCGTTACCAAATTTTTGTGGACGAGCTAGCTCAAAAACTAGTGCGAATATCGAAACCAAATTCCACACGTAGTTTTGGTCCATTGAGATTAAGAGCTGATTAGATTTTGGTGCATATCGACCTCCTAAAATTAAGGGGGGTTGAAGGGGGGGGGGGATTAAAATTAAAAATCTAGGCCATTTGAACAAACTCAACCAAATTTTGTATACATAATCAGTGGGACCCCAGAAGTCTAAAAATGCAAAAACTAACCGCCCAAAATGGGTGGGTGGGGGAAGGGGGTGGTGTAGGGTCGAAAAATGAAAATATAGGCTCTTGTACCAAACTCAACCAAATTTTGTATACATAATCAGTGGGCCTCCAAGAGTCTAAAAATGCAAAAAATAACCCTCCCCTACATGATTATATGGTAAAGTCAAATGGATGGCCACATCAGAACACGTCAGCTTATTATGTATACATATGTATGTATATACATTGTATTTATATAAAATCAATTAAAACTTTCGATGTTTTTATTATCATATTCTCGATATAGCGAATATGTCGATATATCGTACTTATCCTTTGTCCCCTTGAAGATATACGATATATCGAGTTCTACCGTATTTATTTATATCAAACCGAGAACAACGCTTTGATTTGTTCTTACAAAATTTAATTTATCATTTTAAATAGATCTATCTCTTTAATATTTTTTAAAATATATTTTTAATTTGAAAGTATTTTCATAATTTTAGATTACTTATAAACGAAGGGTGAACCGCGTCCTAATATGCTGTACACCTACTTCCACTTGTACTTCCAAATATTTCCAAGTACTTTCAAATATTTCAAATAATTCCAAATATTTCCAAATAATTCCAAATATTTCCAAATAATTCCAAATATTTCCAAGTACTTCCAATATTTCCAAGTACTTCCAAATATTTCCAAGTACTTCCAAATATTCCCAAGTACTTTCAAATATTTCCAAGTGCTTTCAAATATTTCCAAGTACTTCCAAATATTTCCAAGTACTTCCAAATATTTCCAAGTAATTCCAAATATTTCCAAGTACTTCCAAATATTCCCAAGTAATTCCAAATATTCCCAAGTGCTTTCAAATATTTCCAAGTCCTTTCAAATATTTCCAAGTACTTCCAAATATTCCCAAGTACTTCCAAATATTTCCAAGTACTTTCAAATATTTCCAAGTACTTCCAAATATTTCCAAGTACTTCCAAATATTTCCAAGTACTTCCAAATATTTCCAAGTACTTCCAAATATTCCCAAGTAATTCCAAATATTTCCAAGTCCTTTCAAATATTTCCAAGTACTTCCAAAATACTTCCAAAGAGGTGTACACCTACTTCCAATCGCGGATCACCCCTCGCTTATAAATGAAGTAAAAAAAAAAAAAAAAATGAGGACCATTTGGAACGATATATCATTAAAACAAAAACCTCTTAACAAGCCATTCAGTTGGTTTACGTTTTCCATAATCTTCTTATAGCTACAGACAAAATCCATAGAGACAGGCAAACATTGCCTTTTGGCTGGCTAGAAATTAAAGAAGAAATCCCACAAAATGTATTTTTATTAAAATAATATTTTAGTAGCTGGTATCGATCTGGAAATCGAAACTGGAAAATAATCTTGTTGGGAGGATAAAAGGCGTAGAGGGGTGGGCGGCAAGGGGGGTGTTGAGAGAAGATTCAATATTTGTAGTTTAGAGAAAGACCCAGTTTTTAATATCTGTTGGCAAAGTTTTTTGTCGGGCTGGCGCGGGGGATTCCCTGATAGAAAGGGGACTCGAGCAAGTCGCTCGGTTCAATACAGCCCTTCGCCGCTCGGCTGGCTGGCTCTCTTCAAGCAGACGTTCGCGAAAACAACTAAAGGGGATGGACCATGGTCGGGGGTTGGACTTCCAACGGTGGAAGACGCCGGAGGCGGAAGCCCCTCCGCTCTAACTAACCGCCTCACCTCAAAACCGAGTCACACTCCAAGGGTAATTAAATGCATTATCCGAGCCAATCTGGACAAATTATACTCCACAATGAAACATCCTTCGAGGGTTTATCTCCTTAAATTTTATTTAGTCTCATATAGGTATACGTATGCGTAGGTACTCAGCCCAAAGGTACAAACTTTATTAGAGATAATTTTAAAATATTTTAAC